>JBBMEG010070916.1:0-13133 GCA_037832605.1 Cyclanthera cordifolia | reverse complement strand
TTGTTTTTAGTATAAATTGTGTAGAGAAAATAGAGAATCAGGACGTTGTTTGTTGAACTCTATTAACATAATGAAATGTCTCCGACCCTTTCGATAATTATAGGACATATTTGTGTAAATTTTGTAAAATATCCTTAATTTTAAAAATTATTTAAAATCATTTAACCGAGTTTTAAAAATTTTTATTTAAATAAATATATTATTGACTAAAATCATTATTCTTCTTTATCATTTTTTTTTTTGTGTGTGACCGAAAACATATATTATTTGAAATATATAGTCATAATTTGATCAACAAAATTCCATAAACTTAAAATTCATTACTTTTAACTATTTATTGATTAATCAAATATGAAAAAAAGACTAAATTGTTGTATGATGTTTTTTTTTTAATAGTTCATTAATTGTTGGAATGAGTTTCAAAACCTATAAACATGTAATTCAATGATTGTTGGGATTTATGATGGATAATTTTTTGGTCCATTATTTAATGTTAGTCATCTTTTGAGTTGATATCTAAAATTATATTGTTTTAGAAAATAACTCAAAACTCTAAATATGCATGTGAAACTTCTTTTAACTCAATTTTCAACCTCCTCTAAAATATATTATAAGTTTGAATCATTCACCTCAAATAAATTAACGTAATATAATTCAACCGAATTAAAATATGTTTCTTGATATGAAATTTGAAAATATTGTTAAACTAATAGGTTTGATAAGACGGAAAGGGAATGAATGGAAATAGTATTACTAGAGCGAGCATAGTCCAGCTGCAATAGTGATGCATTAGCATCTACTCGATCACTGATTCGAGTCATTGTAGTACCTCTATGTAGGATTTGTTGTCACACTCCAGAACTTGAACTAACAAAAATATAAACAATAGAAGGATAGAGAAAAAAATGAAACAAAATTAATAATTAATAAGAATGAATTCTGCGAATCAAATGATGGGCTCTTTCCATGGAGGAAAGATGGTGAGTTCAACCACTCATAACAAGATGATTCATTCTTGGTTCTTGATGTTCTTGCTGCTATTCTTTTGGCACCATATTATTACTTCTATTACAATGCAGACACGTTCCATCCTTAAAGAAGAAAGTAAGCATTTAATATCAATAAATAATATTGTTAAATTCAAAAATATTAACGGAACCTTTTGAAATTGCTTTGATAATCTGTTACATATATCATATTCCACCAAAATAGGAGGCATTCACTAAATCATTGTCTCACAAATGTAAGCGAGACACTTAATAGCCAAGTTTTCTAAAACCTTAACGGATAGATTTTTCATTCTCGCACTTCAACCAATCAGTTCAAGTGACATTTTCAATCACCAACGACCCAACCAATACTAGCAATTTGCTCTGACGTATATAAAAAGCATTGTTATTGAACATCCAAACTTTTCGAAAAGGAATTTTCCACTTATCCAACACATTATAAATTAATTAAGATATTTTAAATTCTCATATATTTTATTTTTTTTAAACATGTACAACCTACTAAATTATAGAATATTATTAAATTTTTTGAAAATAAATGTATTTATTTTAATTCAACTATATGCGATCCAGTTTATAACATGATCACAAGTTCGATCCTAAGCATCTATATTTGACTCTCATGTACTAAACAAAAAAAAAAAAAAAAGTGATTCAAGATTTGAACATGCAACTTGAAAATTTAGAGATATATATCCATTAAAATCTTTGAATTTTGAGAAAATCATTCTTTTTTAGAAAAAAAGGTGTTGTAATTCTTTTATTTTGTTTTGTTTTTTTAGTTGGCACATGCTAACATTACTACCTTGTTGTGGAGCAAGTTGTTCATAATGAAGATTAGTGAACCAAAGCTAATGGTAATGAATGTACTTTTGTTTCTTCTTTTAGTTAATTGTCTAACACCCAAACTTTAGTAAATTACAATAACCATGTTAAAATATTTGAAATGAAATACCATTATTGCTATAAAGTATACTTACACAAATCAAGATATATTATGTATGATAAGTTCATTTGCCTTTGCCTTTTGATTAGAAATTAAAAAACAATCAAAATATTTAAATCTTTGTTTGTTTCTTGAACTTAATATTACTATATTTTGCTCATTCTCAAGCCATTAACTTTGTCTGCAAATTTAATTTATAAGTTTGTTGAAATAACATTTTGGTCCATATATTTTTAAAAGTATAATTTTAGTTCATATGCTTTCATGTCTGTTATCCACTTTCAAATTTATTCTATTTTAGTATGTTCAATTTTAATTATTATGCTGCAATAGTTGTAGTTGAGTGGCATGAATATACCTCCAAGGACTGTGAGATCACAAGTTCGAGTTCTCCTATCATAATTTTTGCAGTCCCATGGTTAGGATATAGGAGGCCAGCTGGATTCCAAGACCTCATTCGAATCCTGGACTACGGGCGTTACAAATGGTATCAGAGCGGGGTACATGAATGAACCGAGTCCATCCGAATGAGACGGATCTTGGGAGGTATAGTCTCATGGTTAGGAAATGCTTGAGAGAATTGATTTGTACTACCTACAGCAATACTTCATCAGAATCCTGGACTACGGGCGTCACACTTTTTTTCCCTCTTCTTCCTCCATAGTGTGTTTCATCTTCTCCATCTTAGTTGGACATTAGCTTATGTCAATGGACGACAAAGCCTCCACATTCGCCGAAGAAGGAGCGTGGGTCGATGACTTTAGGTGCGAATAATGGTAAGTTGCCATAGTCAAGAAGATACCAACGCCAAGACAAAAAAGAAGAACAATTAAATAATTTAGAGAATTTATATGGAAGAAAATGATAAAAGAATACAGTTATCAGTTCACCATTATAATTTGCTTAAGTTAAAAAAAAAAAAAAAAAAAAATGCAAGTAAAATGATAAATTTAAACCCCAAATTAACTTAATCCCTGCACGAAACATAATTTAACTTAATACTCAGCTTAACTTAATCATGCAACAAACAAACATCATTTTAACTTAATATCTACACTAAATACATATTAACTTAATATACCAGTTTAATTTAACACGGATTAACTTAACCCTCATATGCACAAAACACGCCCAGGTCTGTTTCGTTTCGACCCCTAGACATAAAAAAAAAAATTTGGTCATTTGATTCTTTAGTTATTGATATAGCTTTTAAAGAAAATTATCAACTTCCTCTATAAATTTTAAAAATGTCTTCAAATTTTGTCTTTAATTGCATTATAATTATTAACATTATTAAATCAATTTCGTCTAATATTGACTTCAAATTTGCTATATGGACCAATTTTAAGTTTTTTTTTTTCAAAATTCATGAAAATAAAATTGTACTTTTAAAATTGTAGGGACCAAAATAAAACAAATGTGAAAATTAATGAGTCAAATAGTATTTTGTCCAATGTATTTTTATGGATAATAGATAAGTTCTAATAGTTATAGATAAGTAAATAACCTTTTTAGAACAAAATGGTGTCGTGGTGTAGTTGGTTATCACGTCAGTCTAACACACTGAAGGTCTCCGGTTCAAGTCCGGGCGATGCCATGTTTTTGTGGATGACTACTTTTCCTAAAAATCATTCTTCTTTTTTATTTGTCACTTTTTGCCCCGGGACTATTTTATATTAGTTGTTTTTTTTTGGATGAATTGAAACATAATTAATATATTTGTGTTTTTTAAAATATCAAATCAAATGTAACCACTATTATTTAACAAAATATGGATTATGTTATATGAAAAATATTTTTCGAAATATCCGGCAACGCCTAGAACCTCTCGAAAGACACCCGAAACGACTCTGAGGCAGAGGGTGGGCAAGGGCCAAGCCCCTTTCGACCCCCAGGGGTCGGCTAAAAGAGGCCTGAACCCCTAAAGGGACGACTAAAGGAGGCTTAGACCCCAAGGGATCGACCAGGGAAGCTTTGACCCTCTAGGGTCGGCCAAGCCCTTTGTGACCCCTCCAGGGAACCGTCAAAGGAGGCCTGGACCCCCATGAAATCGACCATGGTAGCCTTGACCCCTTAGGGGTTGCCTAAGGTAGGCTAGGATCCCCTGGGGGTCGATCAAAGAGGCCTTGGCCCTCGGGGGTTTGCCAAGCTCATTCCGGCCCTCCGATGGTTGGTCAAAGAAGGCCTTGACCCTAGGGGATCGACCATGGCAGCGTTGACCCCTTAAAGGTTGCCCAAGGTAGGCTAGGATCCCTTCGGGGTCGGCCAAAGAGGCCTTGACCTCTCGAAGGTCGCCCGAGCTCAAGCCGACCCCTCATGGTAGGCCATGACAGCCTCAACCTTTCTAAATGATCGCCCAAGGCCAATCTGGCACTTCCGTAGCCGACCGAAGTAGGTTTGACCCTTGAGAGTTTATTGTGGAGGTCCGAACTCTCCTCTAAAAGTTGATCGAGTCCAAGTGACGACTGGATCCAGTGATAACAACCAGTAGTTACGCCGAGAGGGATAGGACCCCCTTTAGGAGCGAGCCGTAGAGGCGAGACCAAACCCGACCTCTAAGGAGATCGGTCGAGTAGGCAAAAAACACAGGGTTGGCCATGGAGGTTAGGACTCTCTCGTGAACGAGTCAACCAAGTTCAAGTAACCTCTAGGATCATTGTGTTGTAAGGTAGCAGTGACCAGTAGTTGCAACGAGTAGGCTTAAACCCCCGGTGATGGGTCATGGAGGTTAAAGATTAGTCGAGTGGGCCAACCCCCAAGCTGGTCGGATGTGGAGGTGAGGACCTGCAAAGGATGACCATGTACAAGTAACTTTTAAGTCAAGGCCGTTACAACTCAAAAGGGTAACAGTCATGAGTTACGTCGGTATTCATTCACAGCTTAATGACAGACGTCTCTAACGACAGATCATTAAACCCACCATTAAGTGAGTCGCAACGATTAAAAGACCAGCTACTATAAGAAGTCATAGTATTCTCCATATCTAGCCAAGTTTAACTACGCTAACAATCCCTGTACTCCGTTGAATATTTTTTTAGTACAAATTGGGGGAGAGAGACAATACTGATTTCTAGGATCAAATCCGTTATGCTGATGTTGAATTGAATGAACACCAAACAATAAAATCATTGCACCATTGATCATTTAGATGACTATTAACCAAATTAGAATATAGCATTTTGGTCATTTTAAGAAACCATCCATTTTTTGAAGTATTTTTATATTTTTGATATACATGGAAATATATATATATATTTTTTTTTGCTATATATATGATTTTTTTTTTCAACAAAAAAGAGAAAGAATTCAATTTTTGTTCCGCATTCCGTGGATGAGATGCGTGAGAAAAGGTCCGGGAAAATACTCGGAGCGAGAGCAAAAATGGGAAATCGAAGTATACGCCGACCTGAAATCCGACCGTTCAAACTCTTTTCAATCCAACGGTTCATAAAAATGCAATTAGGGTTCAGAACCTTCTCGAATTTTTTGAATTCTCTGGCTATATAAACGTCTCATATCCCACCCCAACAGCTCCACTATTATAACCTAGATTCGCCTCAAGTTCATTTCTCAGATCTACGCTCTTTTCTCAAATCTCCATTTCTCTGTTATTTCTTCATTGCTATCACCGTAGCAGAAGAAGAAAATGGCCGGCAAGGGAGAAGGTCCGGCTATCGGAATCGATCTCGGAACCACCTACTCTTGCGTCGGTGTATGGCAACACGATCGTGTTGAGATCATCGCTAACGATCAAGGAAACCGTACTACCCCATCCTATGTTGGTTTCACCGACACCGAGCGTTTGATCGGTGATGCTGCCAAGAATCAGGTTGCCATGAACCCCATCAACACCGTTTTTGGTACGATCTTGCTTCTTCGCTTTCATTTTTTGCTTTCTTTTGTTATGTATATTGTATGACCGGTGAACGAATTTGTTGTGGTACTTGTTCTAGATGTTTGTTGCTTTCGTTTGGTAATGTAGTTCTTGCCGGTTGTTTTTTGGAACCGGATGTGTTAATGTTCTTCAGATCTAGTTTATTATAGGTAGTTAATTTAGATCTAAAACTTGTATTGAGGTTTAGTAATGTATCTTTCGGATCCGTTGTGTTCTGTTACTGATAGACATGGATATGTGTTGTGTATAATAGCTTCGATTTATAGATAATATTTAGACGTAGATATCACTTATGAACGATGTGTTTTTATATTGATTCTTTGTTAATCTTTCATATTCTTAAACATTTTATTACTGTACTGATCATGGTTCTTTATTGTTTGACCTTTATTTAATTGTTACGTGTCCATCGAGGTTACCTGTAATATTCATGTACTGGAAGATTCTGTATTTATAGTAATAATTCTCTAGTGTCGCATTAGTTCCGAAGAGATTTTAGTTATTATTCACAAAGGTTTAATTTTTTATTTACACGAATTGCGCCTTGGTTTTACTCAGTGTGTGTTTTCAGTCTAAGGTATTGGTGAATTTTCCATTTTGCTCCGTTTGTGTCTTCGAATCTATTTATTAAGTGTATTAAATCGAGTTGTTAACTCAATGAATTTGTTTATTGGTTGGCAGACGCTAAGCGGTTGATTGGTAGAAGATTTAGTGATGCTTCAGTTCAAAGTGACATGAAGTTGTGGCCATTCAAGATCATCCCTGGTCCAGGTGACAAACCCATGATTGTTGTTAACTACAAGGGTGAAGAGAAGCAGTTCGCTGCTGAGGAAATCTCTTCCATGGTTCTTATTAAGATGCGTGAAATTGCCGAGGCGTACCTTGGTTCCACAGTGAAGAATGCTGTTGTCACTGTTCCTGCTTACTTCAATGACTCTCAACGTCAGGCCACCAAGGATGCTGGTGTAATTGCTGGTCTCAATGTCATGAGAATCATCAATGAGCCCACAGCCGCTGCCATTGCTTATGGTCTTGACAAAAAGGCAACCAGTGTTGGTGAGAAGAATGTGTTGATTTTCGATCTTGGTGGTGGTACTTTTGATGTCTCTCTTCTTACCATTGAAGAGGGTATCTTTGAGGTGAAGGCCACTGCTGGAGACACTCATCTTGGAGGTGAAGATTTTGACAACAGATTGGTCAATCACTTTGTTCAGGAGTTCAAGAGGAAGCACAAGAAGGATATCAGTGGCAACCCAAGAGCTCTCAGGAGGTTGAGGACATCATGTGAAAGGGCTAAGAGGACTCTCTCATCCACTGCTCAGACCACCATTGAGATTGACTCCTTGTATGAAGGAATTGACTTCTACACCACTATTACCCGTGCTCGATTTGAGGAATTGAACATGGATCTTTTCAGAAAGTGTATGGAACCTGTTGAGAAGTGTTTGAGGGATGCCAAGATGGACAAGAGCTCTGTCCATGATGCTGTTCTTGTTGGTGGATCCACTAGGATTCCCAAGGTCCAGCAGTTGTTGCAGGATTTCTTCAATGGCAAGGAGCTTTGCAAGAGCATCAACCCCGATGAAGCTGTTGCCTATGGTGCTGCAGTTCAAGCTGCCATCTTGAGTGGAGAAGGAAATGAGAAGGTGCAGGACCTTCTTCTCTTGGATGTCACCCCACTCTCGCTTGGTTTGGAAACTGCGGGTGGTGTCATGACTGTTTTGATCCCAAGAAACACAACCATTCCCACCAAGAAGGAACAGGTCTTCTCTACCTACTCCGACAACCAGCCTGGTGTGTTGATCCAAGTCTATGAAGGAGAACGAACGAGAACCCGTGACAACAACTTGCTTGGAAAATTTGAGCTCTCTGGCATCCCACCAGCTCCAAGGGGAGTTCCTCAAATCACAGTGTGCTTCGATATTGATGCCAATGGTATCTTGAACGTTTCAGCTGAAGACAAGACCACCGGACAAAAGAACAAGATTACCATCACCAATGACAAGGGAAGACTCTCGAAGGATGAGATTGAGAAGATGGTTCAAGAGGCAGAGAAGTACAAGTCTGAGGATGAGGAACACAAGAAGAAGGTTGAATCAAAGAATGCTTTGGAGAACTATGCTTACAACATGAGGAACACGGTGAACGATGAGAAGATTGGTGCCAAGCTTTCCCCGGCTGACAAGAAGAAGATTGAGGATGCTATTGAGCAGGCCATCCAATGGCTTGATGCCAACCAGTTGGCCGAGTCTGATGAGTTCGAAGACAAGATGAAGGAGCTTGAAAGCATCTGCAACCCGATCATTGCCAAGATGTACCAAGGTGCCGGAGCCGACATGGGTGGTGATGCTGACGACAGCGTCCCTCCCAGCAGTAGCGGTGGAGCTGGTCCCAAGATCGAGGAAGTTGACTAAGTGTTTTGGGCTTGAACCCGTTTCCAGAAGTTCAAGATGCGGTTCTATCTCAGTTTTTTTGGAACATTGAATTTTGAATTTATCATTTTGTGGCTTAATTAGCGTAAGCCACTGTTCAAGGACGTATTTTTTTGTTCTCTCTATTATTAAGTTTTGTTAAGACATTATTAGTAGTGGAAATTATGGCTTTGCTGGTAATTATCTGCTTCAAATTTTTATATATCGATTTAAAGTTGGCCTTTAGTTTGCTGGTCAACTGTTTCTATTGCTTTCATTCAAGTAATTGGAATTGGAATTTCTCATCTTCAAGTTTTCGTTAGGAAGAAAATGATTTCAAAACTCTAAAATTGTATAAATCCTCCATCAAATAAGTTAGAAAACAAAATCATTTCGAACCAATGTAAACAAAAGAGAGAATACCACGAGTTTCTATTATTTTATTATTTTTTATCACATGCTTATTAACCAGAAAATGTTGAGGATTGAATATATTAATTTTACAACTTTAAATATATTCAATTTTATATTAATTTAGTCAATTTTGATATACTTTGCCCCCAACTGAAAGAACAAGCAGCCACGTGAAAATCACAGGTTACACTCTCATTATCACGTGACATTACACAATATCAGCCCAACTTGTCTACAAAACACAAATAGTATGTTTGCCATAGAGTTTATAGTTGATGCCTAACTAGTTCAGGCACACTTCTCAACTCTTTTTATCAAACAAATAATTTGTCCCTAAACCCTTATAAAGGGATGTTTGGACCATCGTTGATAAATGAGAGAATGGAATGATTCTCGGGCTACCTAAAATCATTCCTTCCATAATTACATTTTTCCAAAATCATTCTCATTCCCTTTGCCCATTCACACCCTTAGTTTCTCAGACTTGCTTAACCACTGAACCAAGTTGTATATAGTTTTTGTCGAGACGTTTGTGAAGTTTCTCATGTTCTATCTAGGGTACAAATCTTCAAATTTATATATATACGATTGGTAATTTATACAAATCTATGCTTCTGTTATAACTCATTCAGTCAACATCCACTAAACATATTCCATCCAAATACACACATTTACAACGGATAATTATCACTCAATTGAATTATATGCTCATTTAAGTGAGAACAAAAATAAGTTTGCTAAATAAGCAAAGAGAGGTTAATCCAACCAATGATATTTGTATAAGTTCATACAAATGCTCAGTATAATTGCAAACAATTTCTAAATATGATGCAGAAATTTAGTGAGAAAAAGAATCACAAACGGAGCAGATAGAAAAGTACATTCACTTCCCATTAAAAAAAAAAAAAAGAACACTAAAATGAAGCTTAGTCACAACTGTTAATGATCTAAACAGATGGAACACCTCAAGTTAACATAAGATCATTACCTCCGAGGTGGGGGCGGAGGCAGACTCGCACTTCATGCTCCTCTGGGCCGACACGGAGCCTCGGCACCATAATCTCGAGGACGGATCCTGGACCATCGTAATATGCTTCGATATTAGCATCTTCAGGAATCCGAGTTGCTAGAGGGATCTCCCTTACAAATTCACCCGGGGGACAGTGTTCCGGAAACGGATCTGTGAGCTTGAATGTCCTATCGTGTCTCTTGATGAAGGGCATACCTGATGAGCTCACACAGGAAACCTTTATGATACCATGTGTGAGAGTGTTTCGCCATGAAACTTTGACACTCTGAAGATCGACAAAAGGTAAGCTGATGATGATTAAGTAACCTTCTTCATCTTCGTATATCGATTTAGCCGCTGTTACTGGTCCGTAAACATTCTTCATTACCCCGCTAAAGTCATGCAACCAGTGTGGCTCATTTGAGTGGACTTCCATATCAGGTAAGCGATCGGAAGTGTGATTATTCACAGCCAAGTAGCATTCATCATCATTGCCATTCGAGAAGAAATCTTTTTTCCTCTTGCTGCTGACGGGTGATAAATCCATCCCATCGCAATTAGTGTGGTTTGATGGCTGAGTTGACAAATTCAGTCCAGATCCATTGAGCAGTTTTTTTGAATGAGAATTTGAGGCATTCTTAAGAGTGGGAGGCCTCTCGAGTTCGAAATCGGTGTTCGGAAGATTTCTCCATGAACTGAAGTCACTTGCATCAGTGGGGATGGTGAAATTCAAGTCTCTGCCTGTAAGTTCCACCCACCTCTTCCTGTCTTCTTCATCAAGACCCATCAAATTGGGAGATGGAACAACCTCAACCCCATGAACACACTGAGGATTGGATAAACCCCTGTAATGCTTCCGCTGCATTCTATGAGACCGAACGAAGCCTTTATCAACGCTAAACGGAAAGGGGCGTTCTCCTTGACGAGAATGACCATTCATAAAACTCCTAAGCTGCATTTTCCCTAGCGCGTTCTCAGGCCTCTCCTTAAAGACCCACATATACATATTCTCCATATCATGTTGAACCATGAAAACATCAAGGTTAAGATCAGACTTCTCGAAACCAGAAACACCATTACTATCCCTGATAATCTTGGCCTTTGACTTATCATTAATTGCAGGCTTGAAGTAGAAACTGAAAAAAAAACAAGCACCCCAAATAGAATCGACACGTTTCACACATTTCCGCCCAACCTTGGGGGCACTGAGAAAGCTCTCAGTCTCATAAACCTGCGAACCAAGTCCAACATCCAAAATGTCACAAGGATCAGAGCTCCATGGTTGTTGGGGCGGGCTGCGCTCGGCAGACAGGGGAAGGTTGATATCGGGTGGGCGTAAAAGTACGATTTGGCGATTCATTTCCAAATCTAATTCATCATGAGAAGAAGCACTGGAATCCATTGACAAGAGTGTGGATGGGTGATGACTCTCCATTGTAAGAGCTGTAAGTCGAGAACCTCCCATTTCAACTCATTATTTCCTTGATGGTAGGTTTTAAATCTGAAGGGTTACAAATACAGCAATTCCCAGAAAGCACAAATTCAAGACAGAAGAACCCTTGTAAAGTAGCTGAGGCTTATATCAAAAAATGCCCACAATGTCTTCCCTACATCAAAACCCTAGACTTATCAATGAAATAGCACAAACTCACAAGAAAATTTAACACAACACAAGCAACAAAAAGCATATAAAGAGAAACATTCCCCAAAAAGAGGGATAAAGAACAGAACATAACTAGTAACAAAGATCCCTAACTAAGAAAAAGTTTTCAAACACACTATTTCTACACAAAATTCAACAACATTCTCAAAAAGAGGGATAAAAAACAGAACAGAACAAGAACAAAAATCCCTAACTACAAAAAAGATTTCACATACACTATAGAAACACAATATCCAACAATATTCCCAAAAAGAGGGATAAAGAACAGAACTAAAACACAAATCCCTAACTTAGAAAAGGATTTCACATACACTGAAGAAACACAATATCCAGCCCCAACCCTAAAATCTCCTGATATCCCACAGACACAGGAGAAAAAAATTGAATCAAACTCATCAATCTCATTAGACCCATCTCAAATTCCAGAAAATCTCCACAATTACCCACGTTTCACCTATTTTACATCAAAACAAGCCGACCCATATGCACAAATCAAGAAAAATAACTAAACCAATCGATGAAAAAAAATTTTCCAGTGCGAGAGAAGAAGAACAAAATGGAATTGAGTCTTGAATGAGAGTACCTTTTGAAACAAACATCAAGAACTCCAACACACGAGTGGCCACCACAACCAAGAATGATGCAAATCTCCATCAAATCATCTCTCTAACAACAACAACAACAACTTCCTTTCTTCTTCCTCCTCAAGAGAAAAGAAGAAACAAACAAACAAAAAAAGAAAATCCCAGAAAAAAAAAAAGGGAAGTTTGAGAGTGAAAAAATGAAGAGAAGAAGAGAAGAGAGGCGTGTGAATGAGCATATCTTGTTACAAAGAAGGGGGCCTTCGCGGGTTAAAGCCTTCACTGGATGACACCCAAAACGCAGTTTGTTAACGGTGACGGTGCCGTTTAGATACACGCCGTTAAACGTGTAATTCCTTCTGCTGTGGTTTTCAACTTTTGGGATCTCGCTCGAATATCTCTACTCCTCGGACCTGATTTTTCCCATGATTTTTGTAAGGATAAATTATTATTTTGATGTGAGACTTTGTGATATAAAATAAACAAACAAACAAATAAATAAATAAATATTTATATATATATTATAATTTTAATATATGAACTAAAATCTAGATTTTTAAATCACATGGACTAAATTTTAACTTTCACCAAATCATAGGGACTAAATTTATAATTTACCGTATATATATTAAAAAAAATTCGCATTAATTAGTTCAAAGCGACAAAGTCTATGCAATCCTCAAAAAAAGAAAAAGAAAAAAAAAAGTCTCATCCTAGTTAAATCAAAGCTAAATCAACAAGAAACAAACCAATGAGTTAGTAGATCATCGATGTGATTGCAAGACGTTAAACAATAGAAAAAGAGAGACTTTCTAACATGGGTAAATTTCCTAATATCAACAATGATATTGTTCAACTCAAAGAAACTTTTAAAATCTGTCAAAACAGCATCTATAACCATTGAAAGATCAAATTCGATCAAGATCAAAGCGAGGGTTTCTCCTCGGCTCACACAAAACTGCCATGACTTCTAATTGTTTTGTGTCAAACCCTAACAATCCATCATAATTTACTGGCACTCGAAATCTCAAATTACTCAGATTAATGTTACGCTCACACGTGTCGTGATGCATCGACGGTAAACATCCAGGTTTTCAAAGAATAAAACCAAAGACCTTACTTAACTACAAATGCATGAAAATCAGTTACAAAACCAATTTAACTCATAAACCAACGTGCATTAAATGAAAACGGTTTTTCTGTG
>JBBMEG010070915.1:37221-49269 GCA_037832605.1 Cyclanthera cordifolia | reverse complement strand
CACAAATTTACTCAGCAGGCACAATCAAAATCACTAACATGAAACCATTCTATAAAATAAGGAATTGGGAATGCTTTACAAGAAATAGGATTGCAGATTCAAAACTAGGAGGAAGAACTTACCACCAACATAGACATCGCCAGTTGGAGACCAGTCTTTGGTATCATAGATGGGACTGCAAAGTTGAGAAAAACAAAACAAAATAAGGTTGTCGATGACATGATGATAGTGGAAGATAATCAAATTGAACATACACAGTAGTATTCTATTAGAAACGCTTTTAATCCAAGTTGATATTCAAACCAGAAACCCATGAACAAATTCAAATCAAAGCCAAAACCCTAGCAGAAAAGAGGAGAGATGATCTTCACCTGTAGCCATCGACATTAGCCCCATACTTGTCGACATATTGGTACACTCCCTTGCCCTAATTCAATCAAATTCAAGAATATAGCATAAATTCATTAATGCAAAACAAGATGTACGTTTAGAATTCACAAATCAGAATAGAAACCTTTCCCTTCCTTCCCGATGCATCAAGTCCGTCTCTCAAATTCATCGAACCATTAATTCCTACTCGCGTTAAATCGAGAGAAAACAAAAAAAACAAGTCACAAATCACAAAAAACCAAAAATCAAACCTCTACAATTTCCAACGAGCCAAAAAATCAAATAAATCGTTGGCTAGTTTACCGTAGGGTTTGTCGGTCTTGATCTTCTTCACGCCGCTGGCCTCAACCTTGAATGAGACGGAAGTTCTCGCCAGAGATGGAAGACCTCTCGCCGGTTTCTCGACGGTGAAGGGAGCTGGTTTGAGACTCACAGACGTCATTACCGAGGCCGCCATTTCCGATCAATGAGCTTTTACTTCTTCTTCTGCTTTGGCTTGATGAACTGCAATGGCGCAAAATTGAGCTCGGAGCTTAATAATCTGAAAATTGTGATTGTTAAAGCGACACGTGGCGTCCACTGAGTGATGAAAATCTTGATTTAATCCTGTTGTGTTATCCTATCTTTTTTGCGAATTATTTTAGCCGCTTCTGTTTATTTTAAACAACAGCCGTTGGTTGTTTGTTTCAACGGCTATTATATTTTCTCTTTTATTTTTAATGGATCTTAATATGTTGTGTATTTTGGATATTTTTCATGAGTGATTAAAAAATATAGAAAAAGGTTATGGAAAAATACTTTAGAAGAAAAAAATACCGATATTCAGAATCGAGCCCGTCTGATATTGAATCCAACATCAGCGTCACACGTTCGATCCTGGTCCTCTCCCCAATTCGTATTAACAAAAACAAACAAGCAGATAACTTCAATTAAAAAAATTGAATAACTTCAACCAAGTTAAAACGATTATAAATAAAATAAAATTAATTAAAAAGAATTGAAAACAAATGGAAGGTTATAGAAGTTGAAATTTTTTTGATTTATATGAAATATTTTTTAAAAATTTGTTAAAATTAAAATAGATAATGCTATAATTTTCTAATTTTCACTTCATTCATTTAAATTATGAGCACCACTCAAATAAATTTATTATAAAATAAAACTTCTATATGAATTATATATTTGATAAAAAATGAATATATAAAATTTATTCAAATTGTATATAATTATCACACATGCGATCAAAAAATATTTATTTTTTATTTTAATTTAATCTTTTAAAATTATGTTTCTTACCTAACTAAAGTTATTAATTAAATATCAAAACACATTTAATAATGTATATAGGTGTACAAAAAAAAAAAAAAAATTAAAGTGAAGAGTTATTTTGCATGGTTTTGAAAATGAGGAGTTAGAAATGAGATTTAGGAATGAGAAGTTAGAAATGAGTCCAAACATTCCCTAAAGTTATGAAAGGATTGGTTATTAGGGACGAACTTAAGCACTAATTGGACAATGATGTTTTGAACCTACTCTCGATTTCGGTGGAATCTGATGCTATAATTGACATAGATCTTGTAATGGTATCTCTAAATATGTCATTGAACTCAACAATGTTATCACTGATATTCGAAATATGATTCCTCTTTGTAGAAACGTATCCTTTGTTTTTTTAGGCAATATTGTAATCGTGTAACTGATCTGCTCGTCATTCCTATTCGTCTCATGGCTTTTTATTGTTTTGTTATTTAGACAATCTTGTAGTTCATAATGAGAATAAGGTGTCGAGTTGGGGGAATCTTCCCCGTGTATAAGGTGATTATGGAGCAAGTTTGTTCTGGTTTTGGTTTTCTTCAATGAAATGTTTGTTTGATTAAAAAAAAATATATATTGGAAGTATAGTAGTAAAAGAAGTTTCAATAAGTTAAAAAGACATGAATTGAGTTAATAGTATAATGATTTGCTCTGCATAGTAATATTAAAAACAAAAAAAAATATTTAAAATATGAAAACTTGCCTCCTTATTAGGGGTGAAAAAAAAAACAAAAAAAATTAATAGAATCGAACTGAACCAAACCGCTCCAATAGATAGAGATGAAGAAAATACTTTAATTGTACCTTGTATTTTATCATTATTGCGTTTAACGATCTGTTTTAATATATTAGAATAGAGGAAATTAAAATACTTTAATTCTTGATCAAAAGAATATTGAAATGAATGGCTATGATGTTTTTTTTTTTTTTTTTAAGAAGTACTAACTTAAAGGAGGAATCACAAATTGTTATATGTGAATTATTCCAACACTTTGAATTTATATTTAGTGCTACATTTCAAACTCAACATAAGTTTCATGAAGTTAAAATAAGTTTTGAGTCTGAATCAAATTCACACTTGTAAACATGGATGCATGTAATGAGTTTCACAATTCATTAGTAATTTCTTCCTATTTTTAATGTTTTACTTATAAATAGCTGTTTCAATTTTATAAAATGTTTTATAGTCAATAATACTTAAGAACTTAGTTTTTGGAATGTGAAATTGTATTGGACATCGGACCCGATCCACAACCAAATCGAACCAATTAAGAATTGTACCATTGGTTTTATCCTTGATTGAATATCCGATCGGATCAATTTTTTGAAAAACAAAAGTTATCGATTTGGGTATCGGTTTGGTACAAAAATAGAATCGAGTTCACTCCTACTTTTTATGATCAAAGAGGTTTTAAAGGTGATGTGACAACATTTGGTGTCACATTTTTTTTTTTTAATATTATTGAAAATAAAAAAAATTGTTGACAACAAATGTTGTAACATACCTTTAAGAAGAGTTTACCTCATTAGTCATAACTAGGCAAATTTACTTCTATTTAAAATATAATGTACAAATGTTGATATGGATTGTAATATATATCTGTATTTTAATACTATTTATTGACATGATGGTCATCAAATTATTACTGTTTTGTATATAAAAACACCATCGTGGTCTTTTTCAAATTGAGAATGAATTAGAAAAAAAAAAGATAAATAGAGAAATTGACTTTCCAAATATTTTATAATTGACCCAAAACAAAAGTCATCTCAACAGTTCACATTAACGGAAGACTTAGCTGTAAGGTATCCAATACCAAATTCTTATAATCAACTTCAAAAAGTAACACAAAACATAAAATAATATGAAAGTAAAGCTAAATCTTCAATAAATTTTATTGTTCATAATCCAAAATTATCATCGAAACGAACTAAAATTGAAATATCAATACAAAAGATAATGGAATAGCGACACGCTAACCGGTGAATTCGAGAACACCAGAAACCTATCCTCCAAGTCCTATAACTTAGCCACTAAAATAAGACCTACCTCATTATTCCTCACAATTCATTATTTACACTCACTAGGATCCTTCACTACTCATCTTCTAACCAACTATTCTAGGGAACTTCCCAATTTGCCATTTCTAGAATATTCACTAGAATTAAGAGTTTCACATCGGGTTGAGTACCGTACCAACTAAGCAACCCATAACCTCAAGATCCGCTGTGGAAGAAAACGTGCTTGAATCTTGAGCCGGAACCTCGAGATCCGCTTTCCAATGGAACCAACTCGTTTGCGAGAGTCAGTTCGGTCGGATTGGTTTTGTATGTTGTTGGAGGTCGTTTTGGTCCTCAGCTTTATTGTTTATAAAGGGTAAGTGTTTTCAGACAAGATGCCTAACCACCATATAGCAATACAAATACTTTGGATCAATAAAGTTGCCATTAGTTTTTTATGTCATCGTCAAGTTGGCATTAGAAAAAAAAAAAAGCGTTCCACCCTAATATTACATCAATTCACTGGTAAGATTAGAATTTGAATGCTTTAGGTGATGCTGCTATAAATAGCTACCAATCTTTTGGAGTTGAGAAGCAGCAGCCAAGCCACTAAGAATGGCCCCTTCAACGGTAGGGCTAACACAGAAATCTCCACAGATAGCCACACGCTTGCTTCCATCCCAAACGCACTTTTCCTCTTTGGCTATGCTTGCTGCTGGAAAAGCACTTCCCCTGCAAAAAACTCCCCCCCCCCCCCCCCCTTGTAAATGCTGACATTGTCAGAAATGGAAGAACACAACCCACAAACTAAATTCAGTCAAATTTGTGTGTTATTGAAGCCTAGAGCCAAAAGGATCAAAGGGTAAAACAAGAGCTGAGCTGCACCGCTAGATAACCAAGAAGTTACGGATTTAGAAACCCCCACTTCCAAATATTGTCGAATTAAAAAGAGAGAAATTGTAACTTTCTCGCAAAGCAATTACATATGTAGGCAAATTCTAAAGTATTTGCATCTATAGTCATTAATACGTTTTAATATTGTAGTATAAATACTCCTTAATACTAGTATTGTAAGAAAGTGTGTCACAATACTCGTTAATACCAATGTCTCTACAATTGTTCTTTTTTTAAAACATTTGACTAAGTCCCATAAGTTTCCTTTATACAATAAATAATAAACCACAGTGGAGAGTTTTCTCTAAGAAACTAATCTCAAGGTTTTTTTTTTAAATTAACGAATTAAAGTGTTCTCTAAAAGATGGGAAGAGCTATGAATTTATAAGGGTTAAGGAATCAACTAACAAACATTGAAATACCTAAATATCCTAATTTCCCCTATATCACAAACTCAAGTCCTTTGTACAATCTAAATCTTGATCACACAGGCTTAAGTTTTTCTCCTCATTTTTACAATCCCAAACTAATTAAAAGTGTGAGCCAAATATCGCCTAAAAGCTCTAGAAATTGATTAGGCTAAAATAATGTGGACGATAAGACAAAACTAAAGAAGATGAGGGAACTCAAATCCCAGAGAAAGGGGTTTGGATGTGGGACTGTAGAGTGATTTGTTTTAGTGATTATAAAGGAGGGGTTATTTTGAGTCATTAGAAATTTTTGTTTTAGTAATAGTTCGTTTGGATGTAGTTATTTGTAAATGAGTTGTAATTAATGGCTTGTTTGAATGATGATTTCTATAGAGGAATTGTAGACAATACTTGTTTGGATGTTGTTGGAAATAAGTGATAATTTTGAGTGGATAAAAATGAATGATTAGAAATAAGTTGTTAGAAATGAGTGATTACAATAACTCGTTTGGACGTGCATGTTTGAAGAGGAGTCGTAAAACCTCACTTGTAATACCTCGTTAATAACATCAAGAAAACAACTCCATAACATTTTAGTACATTTGAGTGATGGGATCATTTGAAATAGTACATTTGAGTGATCGAAACACTTGGGATCACTTGAAAAAATGGGAGACAATTTTCTGTTTAAGAGGTGATATCATGCATTACTAATCTGTAGCAGAGTAACGAGTAATCATACAATGCAAAAGTTAACACTCAAACTTCCAGTTCTAATTCAGATGCGTACCATCTATGAGCTTTCATGAAGAACGGACGGGGTATGCTAAGCCCGATGCTTCGTAATTCTTGATAGAGCTCTTCGGCCACTTTTTTCAGCATGGCATCTGAAGGTTTCTGAAGCCCATATTCAGCAATTATATTCTCTGCATACTCCACGGTTGAATGCAAAATCCATCGTTCACTACACAAACAAAAACGAAAAAAGTGAGAGTCAACCAAACAAATCATGAGTAGCTATGTAGCGTGACCAGCTAATGCTGATAGTCTTACTTCACAGAGAACTGATGAACATACCAGGAAGATGAACGCCCCGGCTTGCTGCTGTCGCAGTAAGCCCAACTTAGAACTTTAGAATTCTTTATAGAGAAACCTTTAACAGGTATCTGATAATTGAATAAGGACATTTCATTAGCACAATGTCTCCTCAAGGAAACAAAAGAAAACTGGTATTTGAAGAAGTTCGAAACCAAGACTGTCACTGCGACTGTAAGATCAATTCAATTAAAGCTCCGTACCAGAGGCAAAGAGTTTCAGACGCAACAAATGATATTGTTTCAATATCATTCATAAGGAATTGCATACAACTCTAAGGATTGAATATGCGAGATTGGAATCTAACCGAAGTGAGAGGCTGTTCAAATGCAAGCATCAGAGCAAAACACGGAATAACAGGAAAGTTCTGCAGCTTCATTGCTAAATCTGGAACCAAATTAAGGTCTGTATATAATTTAAAAAGTCAGATGAACCTAATACATACTCCAGCAGGGTTGATCAACAAAAGTAGAACTTCTGTTTTGCTGTTTAACCACCACCACTCCAAAATAAATACACGGTTTAGTTCAGACCATAGTATCTGAAAGTTTAAGTTGCAGATGATAGAAATGGGAAAGCAATTACTGTTTTAGAAGAAATTATTTTTAATATTACATTGTAATAAAATACCTATTGAATTGTGTAAATCACCAATCAACCTAAAAGCTTAAACGGATAGGTTGTGGTAAATTTAATTATATCAACTAACACTCCCCCTCACTTGTAGACTTGTAAGTTTTTAGAAATGTCCTACGAGTGGAATTAATTTTAAATGGGGAAGAAAACAAAACGGCAGGGATTCGAACTCAAGACCTCCTGCTCTAATACCATGTTGAATTATGTAAATCACTAATCAACCTAAAAGCTTAAACTGATAGGTTGTGGTAAATTTAATTAATACCAAATAAAAGAATGAAGAAAACAAGAAAAGAGAAAAAGAGAGAGCGAAAATGTGGGGCAGGCTATCCAGAGGTTCCATAAATAGAAAGGAATCAAGTTGAGGCACTCTTACAATCAACAAAGAGAGCTTGATCATAAAGCTAAAGCAACTCGAATAATGTCAAACTAATATATTCATGCACAGCGACAAGAGATACATGGAACACAAATAAGTGAATGAGTTCCAATAAAAACAACTTACCAAGAGGAGGCAATCGTCCTGTTACATCGGTAAACCTTGGAGAAACTACGTTTTTGTCAGATGCCACAATTCCCTCAAACTGACCAAGACTTTGTCCATTGATGCCCAATAATAACCATGAGTTATCTTTCTCCAACCATTCCATTCTCCCAACACTAACCCCAAACTTACTCTCCACACCTGAAAAGAAGGGGAACATTTGTAACCTTGAATTACAGAAATCGTATAGAGAAAATAGTAGATTATATACCAGGTTCGTGGCATAATGCTTTGCAAATAGAGTTCATCCCCGGAGTACCCACAAATCTGCCACTTACTCCTTCCTAAAGAGTATTGATACTCGGATAAATTGATCCGTAAAAACCATGATATGATAAGAAAGAGTAAACAACTGTATTAAATATCTGTCCTGATTCTTCATTTGTTCGCATCATATGTGGAGAAACAAGACACTTGATAATAAGCACCATTACTTTTGCTCCTAAAGTACCAATATTTATTTAGGTATAATAACTCATTTCTACTATGAACAGCTTTCAAAAGCTGCTATAAAATGAATTAGATAAAAACTAACAGTTATCATGTTTGTTTGTGCAAGTTCTAGGAAAGAAAACTTCGTAAGATTCTCAATCTTTCTTGGTGTTAAACAAATATGAATTTCACCTTTCGGACTTTTAATATTTTACATTATTGTCAATGTACTTCAACTCTCCTCCTAGATACCATTGATCCACATTCTTTCTTAACCCCCTTCACATTTACATCTCTCTTGTAAAGGAGATGCACGGTCGAACATAGTTGGGGCTGCAAGTAGAGAGTACATATATAATATGCTAAGGAAAAACAAATTACATGCCTGGCGTGGTGAGTAGACAGAGAATTTAGCGAGATGTTTGGGTGTAGATTTTAAGAGTTTACTATTTACATTAGTATTTAGAATGAGAATTTATTTAGAGTATTTAGAAGTAATGATTGCAGTCAAAAGTTTATTTGGATGTAGTTTTTTAACAGTATTTTAAGTAATAATTGCAGTTAAAAGCCTATGTGGATGTAGTTTTTAAGACTACTTAGAATGAGGATTTATTTTGAGTATTTAAAAGTAAAGATTGCAGTTAAAAGTATTAAATACTGGTTTGAAAAACTCAAAACAAACAGCTCCTAGAGTTTTATTAACTAGTATATATATGCACTAAAAAACTATCTAAGTCAGAACTGGAAACCATGACAATGAACTATCCATGTTATGCTGAATTCCCCATTTCTGTGCTGTTAATCAATGAAGCTGCAAGCACTTAATGGGAGGTAGTAAATGAAGAACTTTCCCATTATGGCACCAAATATTCAACAAGATTTGAACAGCAGTGAAATTTTAACCTGTTCAATGCTGGTAAATTGATTTGAAAAGCAATCAAAAACCCCAAATCTCTCTTTCCATTCAGCACAAAGATTTTTCGATTCCCACTCGCGGACAAGACTCAATATGTCCGGGGAGCTGACAGTAAAATATGGGGCACCGTGGTCGAAATAAAGTTCTTTCCCATCTTCTGCAATTTCTCTGTACAAAATGACAAATAGTAAAATTAACAATTACAACATTACAATTCTTCTTTAACACGAGTCAGTTACAATGTTTTCAGAATAAGCTAATACAATACTCTTTTCTTCATTATATTCATTATTCTCAGGTTTTCTCACATCGATGTTGAATCAATAAACTCTTCAGTACTCAATCTTTGAAACTATAAAAACAGTCATCACAAGAAGCAGCACATTCGATGGTTCGATCTCTTTTATCTCGGCCAACAGAAAATCGAATAATCTGAAAACATCTTAACAATAATCGAGGGGGAAATTCATCTAACCTCCGATGGGACATTCTTCCACCGGGCCCTCTCGCTGAATCAAACAAGGTAACCGAGATCCCATTTCTGGCCAAACTCCATGCGCAAGCAGCACCAGAAACTGCCCCAGAAACCCATTAGAGCTTTTCGAAAATCTTATTGTTCAATGATCGAATTAGATATTAATTACGGCATCAGAAGCGTGAGAGAAAGAGGCAATTAGTTGCTTACTTCCACTACCCACGACAGCGACTTTCGACAGAACGGAGCTCATGGCGGTGCTGTAGTGTTGTCGATTTTCCCTAACTTGCTATGATTCATCAACTATGGAGTTTAGGCAATTGGAATGAGACGATCTTGTGGACTGCATTTGTCCACGTGATCAATGATCCCTGGATTAATTCTCACCCACCCTACCGCCGCCGCTGCCCGCCTAGATCATTCGGCTCGCGGGCCGCCGTGAAAATGACGCAATCTTGCCTTAAAAGGCGGTTATCTTCGTTTGGGCCACCGTGATGATGAAACTGAGAGAGGATAATAAGTTTAACAACTGCATAAGAGCATTAAAAATAATAATAATAAATAAATTCCATTTCTAACCTTAAAATCGCACAAATTGACCTTTAGTGTGTGTTTGTTTTTTGTTTTTTATTTTTATTTTTACAAAAAAGAGTTTAGTGGATACGAGTAGAGGGGTTGACCGTCATTGAATACTTATTTTATGATTGGTGTTAATAGTGGTTATGTAAATAATTATTGTTTGAGAATTGATGTGAATATTAGTTGAGTGATATATTAGATGCGAAATTTGATGGAGTGGTTCGATAGAAGGTTTGATGAACGGTAATTTACTCCTAAATACAAACAAATGATCTTTTAAAAGTAATAGCTAACCGCTCTTCTACTAGAAAAAACAAATCTAACCTTAAACTATAAAATTTGCAACAATTACGCTTCTAAATTTCAACCTTTCAATTCTCATCTCTTCATTTTATTTTATTTTTTCTCAATTCATTTTTCTTATATTAAATTTAATTGTTCAGCCTAAGTTAAATCATTTGTTGATTTGAAATTAAATCGAACAAAATTTGAGATATAGGTTTACCTGTCGAGAATCTAATTCTAAAAATGAATGAGAATGAATCATCTATGACGTTGAGTATTCTTCTTCGTTCATTTCATTTAATTTTCGAAACTTCAAATTTCAATTATTTTTCGTTTGCAATTCATTCCCAAGCCTTCTACCAACAAAGAAGTCGCGATTCTTTTGACTACAAGAATCGGATATATCCTTGAACTATAACGAGTTCAATGAAAAAGTTAACATAACTCAGCTTCGCATTAAATGCAAACGTTGTTTGATTTATGGTTTGAGTCCCCTACCCTTATTGTTGTAACTTAAAAAAAAAAAAAATGTAACTTCTCTAGGCCCTAACATTCTCCTGCGACCCGGTCACGTTAACTACCAACTTCTAAGTGCTTCTAAGAGTGAAGACTATCCTACCGATTATTACGGGTCATTTTATCATGTTTTGTTCTCACTCACATGCATCCTAGGAAAATTCTTATGAGTCACACAATGTAACACTACTTTAAGTTAAGTATGCTTAACTATAAAATTCCTTCAATTAGTACAAATCAACTCTTTTAAATCTTTCTTAATCCTGATACTCTATCTACCAACATCTCTCTCATTCAGATGTGGACTCGATTCATTTATGTTATTTATCTAACGGCGAGCATTATCATAAACCATAAAAACAGAGTTCGGTAAAAAAAAAAAAAAAAAAGAAGAAAGAATTCCAACTGCTATTACTTTCTTCTTCTGATATTTCATTTTTGTAGCTATCTTTAATTCCATATATTTGGACTTATTTTATTTATTTCTTATTTTGATGGGTATTTTGCAAATTCTTGTTAAATTTTGGGACAAAAAACAGAAACCTTAACAAACATCTAGGATTAGGTTAAGCTCTCATCTGCTGACGACTCCAAGAAAGATTAGATTCTCAGTTATTAAAAAATTCAAATCTCAAAGTTTGTTCTATTTCAATTTCGAAATCAACAAAACAACTAATTTAAGATGAAGAATTGAATAATGAGAAAAATAAAGGAAGGTGGAAGAGAGAGAAGGGTTGAGAGGGAGAGAACAGTGGATGGAAGAGACAATGAAACAGTTTATATGGTCTTCATCTGCAGCACCCGGCATCTTAGAGTTTGAAGACGCATTCTTTTATCACCTTCTTTATAAGCGATTAACAAAATGATCCAAGCTTCATTCGAGGCTATTGTTTGTTCGATCTCCTTCTTAGTTCTCGTCATTCATCACTTGAGGTCGTTGCGCATCAACTACATTATCAGTTAATGCAGAAACTTCATTTTCCACGATATGTCGTAATTCATGTAATCAAACCGAACTTTCATGTATACCTACCTAATTCTTTCTATCAAAATAGAAACAGATACTCATAACATGTCATTTTCACCTATTATAATGCGAGAGACACAACAAAAAGTAATGCAGAAAAATTTAATGGTTTAAAAAAAAAATATAGTCAAATTACAATTAATAACGGCATAAAAAAATAAATAGCACTACTTCCTCTAAGATCACTATCATACAATCTCCTCAAAATTAGAAAAGCAATAGATCAAATACTAAAAAATTTAAAGCCAGAATTAATAAATAAATCAAATAATAATGAACAAAAAACATACCCAATTCAATTTTTTTTTTTTTTAAACCTAATTTAAAGTCATTTTAAATAACAAAAAAAGTTAAAAAAGGATTTCCCTTTTGAAATTACACTTTTAAGTAATAATTTAATATAAGATATGATACAAGCACTATTCAATTTTATTAAATATTAATTAAAACAATACAAAAAAAAGGTAAAATCATTATCTAAAAAACTTTCCAAGTCTTTTTCATCGCGTAAAGAAAGTCTTCTTGGCCGTGTAT
>JBBMEG010070915.1:0-27087 GCA_037832605.1 Cyclanthera cordifolia | reverse complement strand
ATTATGATACTTAATTGATCTACGATTTACGAATAAAATAGACTATTTTTTAAATTTGATCAAATTATAGAGACTAAATTCTATATTTTTTTAGACTATAGGAATTACATTTTATATTTTTTTCAAAGACTATTTTTAAATCATAAAGAAAAAATTATAACTTTCTTCAAATCATAAGGACAAAATTTATAATTTAACCTTAAAAGCATTTATCATGTTTCTAAACTCTATGGGATGTTTGACACTAGGTTTAAACTAGTATTTCAAATTATTATTTTTAAATATTCTTAAAAAAACTACATCCAAACAAGTTTTTTTTTATTGCAATTATTACTTCTAAATACTTAAAAATAAATCTTCATTCTAAATACTAATTTTAAATACTCTTAAAAACTAGATCCAAACAAGTTTTTAACTGTAATCATTACTTTTAAATATTCGAAATAAATTTTCATTCTAAATACTTTTAAAAACTACATTCAAGGAAGTTTTTGACTACAATCATTACTTTTAAATACTCAAAATAAATCTTCATTATAAATACTAATTTTAATACTTTTAAAAACTATATCCAAACAAAATTTTGAGTGCAAACATTACTTTAAATACTTAACATAAATTCTTATTCTAAATATTAATTCCAAATACTCTTAAAATCTTATTTCAAACATGGTAGATCGTTATAATAAATGCTTATGAGTATTAGATAACTCTTTGTGATAGACGGTAAGATTATTAGATAATTATTTATTTTAAATTGTTTTCAAAATCATGTTTGTTTCTGGGTAAGTTTTAAATTACTATTTTTCTTTTTTATTACTTACAAAACATGATTTCTGTGAAAGAAAAGTGAAGATAGATTACAAAAACATGTTCATGTGTAGTAGGAATAATTGAAGTGTACTTAACTTGAGTGATTATCTTCCAACAAGCTTCTTCTTAGGGCCAAATAAGCTTTCACTATCCAACTGCAATGTCTTTTCATCTTACCTATCAATGCTGATCAACCATTTTCCAACTTAAAACCTTAAAAGGATGGTAGCACACCTCCCCTCAACTCATTTCCAAAAGGTCTCACACTATTGAATCTACATGAGAACCCGTCAAAACCCAAAAACACCCACAATCGAACCTTTCGAGGAAGTCTGCAATAGCCCAATAACGCTCACATCCACACTTTCCAAGAAAGCTATACGGAGCTCAGTATGACTCATCGTGGTGTCCTCCACATGCCCACAAGCAAAATAGCATAAGAGTTCCTGGGAGGATTCTTCTGATCTCTCTAACGAAACTCATTTTTAGGATTTGAAAAACGCAATCCTATATCTCTATGTGATTTTTTTTTTCTTTCTTTTTTTCAAACAAAGAACTCATTAAACCAGGGGCAAACTTACAATCAAGTTTCCAAATGGAAAAAAAACCACTAATGCAAGGGTTCTCCAATACTGACACTACTTGTCCTACCATAAGTTGGAGGGTGGCCGACCACAAACAAAACTTTCAGAGCAAAGAACCAACTTAATCTTAATATAGAGTGCTCGTAACATTGCCATAAGCAATATGGAACGTGATCAACAAACCTAATAGGCCTAAAAGCCATCACAACCTCATGATGGTTGAAATTCAATAACTTTGGGGATAACACAGGGAGTATAAGAACAACTGAGGCGCAAGACCTCACCAAAGTTAGAACGAAAAGGATTGATCCGGAAAAAGATATACTCGAATCCTTATACAATTAAACCTACATTAGACTATAAGCTTATTCGTCTACAAGCTCGACGTAGGAACGCTCTAACCTAACTCGGCACGATCTACCAATAGACTTGACCAACAAGAAGAACCACCCTACCTAAATTTAAAAACAAAACACAACTCCACACCATCTAGAAAAGCACACACAAAAATCAGATGAAGCATAAAACCAAAAGGAACCGAAGAAAGCAAATAGAAAAACAAAAAAATAAAAAATAAAAGAAGATATTAGAAAAGCTTTGAACCTGATTGCACCTAAAACTAGTTTAAATATACAAACAATTTGGTCTATCTGGTTCGGTTCAGAAGAACCAAACGTCTCAACAAGAGAGATGGTTTAGTTCAAGGGGTCAGGGAAAATCATGTGCCTAGACCTGCATGCCACCACGTGCTTGAAAGTTGGTTGGGCATGCATACCACCTGCTTCCACCTTTAGCTCAACGTCAACCATTAGTCTCGCTTTGTTTGCTACTAAATGACCAATCCTCTTACTCATCTTATGGCTAACTGATGAGCAGTTTTTGTTGGCGTCTTCTCCCACGAACAGAACGATCTCAAACGGCAATATCGGCGAAGGCTCCTTCAACAAAAAAAAATTCAACCTCTTAATAGCTCCTGCCAACACGCCGTTCTTGCCGACTCCATCTTTCCCAATAAAGAATGGCTCCACCTTGGCCAAGCTCTTCTAAAAGTCCAACTACCCTCCCTATCGATCTTCTAGGCTTCCCTCGTTTACCTCGGTCAAAAGGGACTCATTTCTAGCCAAATCCCTTCCCCTTCTTTAGGATAAACCCAAATGCCTCATCTTTCTTCATCGTGCAACAACATCACCTTAATAGTTCTTCCTTTTCTTTCTAACTAGCTCCAGAAAGAACCATCGACGAAATCTCCATAACTCCAAAACCCAGCTCCTTTCGAACTCCAAAAGAAAAGACCCCGATAGATCTTCACACACGACCATTCTCCACCCTCATAAGATAACTTTGAAGAGCTCGATAACACATCTACAAATGTCCACAATCGTTTGCACGAAGGTAACCAGAGAGATCTTCACTTAACCCTAGAAAGGGTCTCTCTTAAAACTAGAAGGAAGGACAACCTCATTTTTTTATATAAACCCATCTATTTGATAGTTTGAAATATAAAACACCACATTATAATGTCATAATTCTTACAAACCGATATAATTAACATTAATTTTTATGCGATAACTTGAGCAAGAAAATTGAAGTGGTTCCCACGGAATCATTAATGAAAAGGAAGGTCGCTCTCCTCCATTTCCGGCTATCTCAGCTCCAATACCCTTCTCAATTTTATCTCTCATCTGTTTAAGATCAAAACTCTGCTCCAAGCCCTCTACTTTTTCAAACTTTTCAAGAAAAAAAAAAGGAAAAGAAAAGAAAAAGAGAGCTAGGGTTTCATTTTCCCTGTTTTTTCTTCTTCTTCAGTAGTACACAAATTAGTTCACTTCTATATGCTGCATTAAAAGCTTTGATTGCAGGGTCCGAGTGGTACCCTTTTGCCAGTCGATGTTCTTTTCACCTTCTTCTTGTGTTGGGTTCTTATCTCTTCGCTTTCTGGTGCCCCAATATGTTTTTGTTGATGTTGTTCGTTTGACCCATTTCTTTTTTGGGGTTTTGATTTCTTATCCTTGATGGGTTTTGTGTTTTGATTCTCTTGCATAGCGAGGGAACTGAGATATTCCTCTTTTGGAAGTGCCATTCTTGGGTGTTTTTTGTTGATTTTTCAAGAATGGTTGTATGTGGGATCTTTTGATTGTCTCTCTTTTCCTCAGAAAAGTGTTTGTGTTGGTTGCTCTTTTTGTGTTTGTGTGTCGTTTTTCTTCCTGGAAACTTAAATGTGAAGCAATTTGCGTTGAACGAACTGACTGCTTCTTATCGTGACTGAATTTAACTCATTCCATCATTTTTGAAAAGGGTTGCTGCGTACTTTAATTTGTGGTTCTGCTTAGAAGTTTCCGGATCTAATTTCAGCTTGAAACCCGTGAATTAGTGGGCTCATAGGGTTCTTTTTTGTGGTAGTTTAAGGGGCAGATCAAGGTTTTGATTCAACTCCCATGGGGTGCATTTTGGATTTTACATTGCAATTCTCCGAGGGAGACTGTGGTTTTTGGTTGCATTGATGGTTATCTATAGCAATAGCAGCTGCTTCTCTACACGGGTATATCTGTGAGGGGGGTGCGGCTTTGGTTTGTAGTGGCCATGGAGGATATAGGCCTTTTCAAGCAAGGATGGAATTGGTTTCAGCCACAGAAACACACTTATTCGCGTGTTCGAACTGTGTTTTTTAGTATCAGATATAGAGTTGGGATGTTTATAGAGAGACATTGGCCAACGGTGTGCTGTGGCTGTGCGTGGATGGGGAGTTTATTGCGTTTAGCAGTGCTTCAATGGTGGGACTGCATTAAGAAAGGCTTCAGGTCGCTTATTGGATTTGGCTCTGCGGCATTGCTCCTTATAATGTGGAGTTGCTTTCTTAGTTTAACGTCCATGTCCTGCCTGATTTACGTTCTTCTCAGTATGGTATATACCTCTCCTATTCCTGATAAAAGTTAATTCTGGTATTTGGGGCTCTTCAGATTTGGGATCTAGAAACTTGTTTGAAATGATTATGAAAGTCAATGAAGTTAAGTTTAAAAGGGTCCTATCAAACCACCATGAAGTGACCTAGTGGTCAAGAAGGGTCTTGAGATACTTAAGGTGTTGGGTTCAATCCATGATGGCCACCTACTTAGGAATTAATTTCTTGTGGGTTTCCTGGAGATCAAAATGTTGTAGGGTTAGGCGGTATGCCCCGTAATAACAGTCGAGGTGCGTGTAAGTTAGCCGGACATGCACGAATATCAAAAAAAAAAAGGTTGAAAAGGGTCCTATCAAGTGGGAGCTACAGTTGGTCAAATGATTGGTCTTTTTCTGAAACTTTGTATTGGATCTGTCTTAAAATTGCAACTTGATTCACTAGACATGTTTAGAATGCTTAGCTCTAGGCCTACAAGTCTAGGCTTCTGAAGATTTATAATTAGTGACTACATTTCATCTATGAAGGTTCCTTTTTGGAGCCATCATTTTGCTTCTTGTGGTTAGGGTTACATTTTATTGACCAGATTTAAATTAGTGGAGGTTGTATTGAGGCTTATTGTTCTGTTTATAGCTGAATCTATGTGGCAATGGTAGCATCTTTTAAAGTTCATATTTGACCATGGAATCTCGTTTCTTTCTACCAAGAAGCCCTATCTTTTTGAATCATGATCATAGTAGTAGTCTTGAAATTATCATTTTATTTTCTTAGTTACTTTGATAAAATAATATGCAAAGTTGCTATATAAAGGTTCCTTCAATTTAAGTTCAATAGTGTAATAGGTTAATAAAATGAAATTTCATCTCAATATATTTATACCCCAGTCTACTGTTTCAGGGAGCTGCAGGAGTTTCTGTTCAATACTTGGGTTACACTCCTGGAATTTTCATTGTGGGACTCTTTGCTATTCTATTATTGTGGATGTATGCTAACTTTTGGATTACGGGGACATTGTTTATAGTCGGAGGTAAGAGCTTCTTTCATTATGAGATCTGAAATTTTGAATAATAATACGATACAAAGTTGACTACTTGATCTTTTTCATGGATGTGGTTTGTATGTCTTCTGAGGATTCATAGCCTACATCTATCTTTTGTTAATACTTAATGAAGGTCCAATATTCCAATCTGTGTATGTCTCTTCATTATGCAATTATTTCTTTTGTAATGAACAAGGTAACATGGGGAAAATAAAAGCATTTTCCACATGTATTTCACAAATAAGTATTGGTTTATTGGAGAACTAAGGAGACTTTTGAGTTTTGACCATATGAGATCAGAGATAACATGTTGACTAAAAACTGCTATTTTGCTTATAAAGTTAGATATTTTTAATATTTTCCAATTTCAGTGCACACATTTCATAGTGGCTGCTGTGAGAGAACTATATAAACCTTTTACACTTCTACACATGGCTATTCCCCTTATGCTCACTTTAATGTTCTCTTCCTTTAATACGTAGTATGAATCTTGATATTTTATCTATTGATTTGAGCTTTTGCTTATCCTTTGCTTATATGTAGGTTATTTGTTCTCTCTTAATCATGCACGGTTGGTGGTCTTAATTGCAACTGTATATTCTATATATTGTGTTAAAGTTCGCGTTGGATGGCCGGGTGTCTTTCTCTCAATAAATCTTGCATTTTTGTCCAACGATGCATTAAATTATTTGCTCCAATGGTGTGATAAGGCAAGCGAAAGTTCACAGTTTGAAGAGCAGAAACAATCTGAAACAGCATCTGAAGACGAATTCTCTGGAGAGTGTGAGTACTCTGTTCCTACCAATGAGTCTGAGAATGTGCATTCATGTAAATCATCTAGCCCAACTGTTGTGACATCCGTTGTCGATAACCAGAAAGAGGCATCAAGTAGCAAGGTGACCAAAGAGCATACAGATTCAATTGACGAGATGAAAAGAATATTAAGTAGTGTGGATCATTATGAAGCACTGGGATTTCAGCGTCACAAGAATATTGATGTTCTAGTTTTGAAAAAGGAATACAGAAAAAAGGTGATAGTTTACTCATGCTCACTTTTTTGGACACTATTTCCCTTTCTCCCTTTTCACATTTGGAAGTTGGTGGAGGTGTAGTTATGTAGTTCATTTTTGGTTATGGTGGTAAGGGAAGGGAAGGGAAGGGAAACGAAGGGATAAATGAAGAAAAGTAAGAATAAATTAGTGATTGATGTGATGGAAGTTGGTGGGCCAAACAATAGGAAGGGATGCCTTCCCTTCCCAACCCTTCCCACCACACCAAACATACCTTGGGTCACTCTCACTAGTTTTTTTTGGTCAATTATAGAAGTGTTTTTTGAAGGTGTACTCACTTTCATTCTGCCTGTAAATGGGGCATTACCTATTTGCTTAGAGTTCTTCCCTGCTGGATAATATTCTTAAGAAAATTCATAAAATCATCTCCAATGGAAATTATGCCTATAAAATGTGTCAGAATAATATATATCTACCTTAATCATATATCAGATGAAGCGTTAACGTATATTGATTTTCTAACTTAGTTTGTAAATATATGGTGTTATATTTGTAAGTGTATGTCACGTCTATGTTATTTTATAATAAAAGATGGTATGCTTTACTTTTGTTATCATATTGACATATTTATGTAGCTCTTAATCAGTTTGGTATATTGATATACTGTTTATATTAATTAGGGGCAATATTTTTAAGTGAAGCATTGTGAGTAAAATATTATAAAATAAATTAGATGAAATTGCTCTTGATCCTTATGGTCTCAGTTCCAGCTATAAAGCTTGGAGTATTATATGAAAAATGATGTCAGATGCTAGTGAAATTCTTATTCATAAGCTCTTGATGCCAAAACTAAATGTTTTCTTTCCTTTAGGCTGTGCTTGTGCATCCTGATAAGAATATGGGAAGCCCGTTGGCCAGCGAGTCATTTAAGAAGCTTCAATGTGCATATGAGGTGATTTTCTTTTTATGGAATGAAGTCTAAATTACAACAGCCAAAAACTAAAAAGTAATAGGTTTCTGTTTCTTCAATCATATACGCTGTGACCGTGAGAGTTGGACGACTTTCAAATCTCCGTTGTTGTCATCTCTTACTCATGTTTGCATGGAAAATTAGGTTCTTTCTGACTTGGTGAAGAAAAAAGACTATGATGAGCAGTTAAGAAAGGAGGAGTTGAAGACCAGAAGTGTCTGCCAGAGATCCCAGTCCTATGGGACTTCACAGCAGGTTGTGCATAATCTTTATTCAATTGATACTGACGTTTTATTAGTCTGATTTGTGTGTGTTCTCATTCATGATAAATGTTCTTTTCTTTCTAACGATGGGATTTATGGTAATAATTAGGAAGTAATAATAACTTATACCATTTTGTTCTTACTAGACTTATAGAAAGTGTTTTGATGTGGAATTGTAGAGTGATTAAGAATGAGTGGTTATTTTAAGTGATTAGAAATTTGAGTTTTAGTAATAGCTTGTTTGGATGTGGTTATTTCTGGAGGAGTTACAATTAGTAGCTTGTTTGGATGATGATTTTTTGTAAAGTAATTGCAGATAATAGTTCATTTGGATGTGGTTAGTAATGACTGATTATTTTAGGGGGTTAGAAATCAATCGTTAGAAATTAGTGGTTATAAATGAATGATTAGAAATGAATGGTTAGAAATAAATGATTATTTTGAGTGCTTAGAAATGAGTGATTAAAAATGAGTGGTTAGAAATGAGTGATTACAATAGGTTTGTTTGGATGTGCTTGTTTTAAGAAGAGTTATAAAAGCTCATTTGTAATAACTCGTTAATAACGCGAAACAAACATCTTCTTTGAAGGTAGAGAGAATAAAGCTTTGGGAATCGGTTAATCTTATTCTTGGGGTTCAATGTACTTTCAAGTTTCTTTTAGATGGCAGTGTGAGATTTGAAGCGATTGCTTAAATAGGCTCTTGTGGGGTGTTTGGGGCTAGGAGAATGAGAATGATTACAAGAAGAATGAGATTAGAAGGAGAATAGGAGGGAGAATGATTAAATGAGAGAATAATTAATGGAAAGAAAGGTGTTTGAGGTGAAGAGAATTATTTTGAGACAACCATTACTTATTTTAAAGTGAAGATAGTAATTATGAAGAGAATAAAATAGTGAGTATGGCGAGAATAAAATGTGGTTATAGCCTTATCCGGGATGTGTGTGATTTTTGAAGCTTCTCGGTTCTTTTCTGAGTTTCTCAAGTTGAAATTATTAACTTTTAATCAACACTACAAGCAGATGAATTCTGATTATTGCTCTGAGGAGTCAAGACGTATTCAGTGCAGTAAATGCGGGCATTCGCACATATGGGTCTGTACGAATAGGAATAAGACGAACGCAAGATGGTGTCAGGTTATTCCCAGGCACTTTATTTACTCTGTTTGAATCTACCCATTTGCAAATTTTACTTTTGAGAATAAAATTATTTTTTGGTATGTGCTTTGATGTCAGGATTGTTGTCAATATCACCAAGCTAAGGATGGAGATGGATGGGTTGAATATAAAGGTTCTCTGGTCTTTGATAAACCTCAGAAAGTAAGTTCCTTCTGCTTAACATCCTTAGCTCATCCTTAATTTTTCTCCCATTCGTTTTCTCTTGGAAGAGAGTTCGAACCTTACTGCTCCATGGAAAGATTGTATGCAACCTTAGCTCTAGGAGACAGCTTGGGGTCGGAAACCCCTTGTTAAGCTAAATTCTCATCCTTAGCACCAAGGCTACCTCTTCGGAGCTTCATCCAACGCTGTTATCTGGTATCCAGATTGTGTGTTAAGGATTGGCTTCTTTGGTAGGCACGGGCCGAACGGCAGGCAACCTTAAGTCATTTTATTCTTTCTCTTGCTTGGGGGGTCTTGTTTGGGGGAAATAATAAATTTTTTAGATGAGTGGATAGACCTTTGAAGGAGGTGTGAGAAGTTGTGAGGTTAATGCATCTTTATTGGGTGTATGTTTTTTTTTTCTTCAATAGATTTTTTTTAAATATCTATGATGGTGAGTGTTTGAGGCATCTTATGCACACCTCAACTGTTTACCCTGTTGCTTGACCCTAAGGTAATTTGTAGAAAAATAATTCGTGATCATCATGGATTGAACCACTTTGTGATTTACAATGCCTTTATTTGACCATTAGGGCGCACCCATCATGATTTGGATTGGAGCTTGTTGTTGTAGGTAGTTGATGGCTTTTTTTAATGCCCTTGAACATTCTTTCATTTTCTGAATGAAGCTTCGTTTCTTATCAAGAAAATAAAAAACTTGTATTTAAGGGCTTTAATGAACGTTCCTTTTTATCATTGATACTTGTTGGTTTAAATTTATCCCAACTACCAACCTATTGCTTAAGCTTTTGACCTTTTGACTTGATTCGTGATTTAATAAGATTCAACAAGGTATCATATAAGTAAGTTATGAGTTTAAACTCTTGTTGAGTAGTTTCATCCCTATTTATATTGCCTTCCACTTGATGTACATCATCAAATTTCTAAGGCACAAGTGAGCAATGTTGGTTGATATAATTAAGTTTAACCGAACTCATTAATTTAAGCTTTTGAGTTATTGGTGATTTAATATAATTCAGTCTTGTTGATTACGAATGAATTTCTCATTTCTTATTAGAAAACCTGTTGCCGCCTACATTATAATATTTGCCAATATCTTGTTGTTTGTTGATTGACGTGTTTATATACATATTTGATTGTTGGTCATCTTCTAATAAATTGATTCTCTCTTATAAATATTTTTTTTTGTAGATGGATATACCACGTGCTTTCGTTTGTGCAGAAAGCAAAATCTTTGATGTGTCCGAATGGGCGATTTGTCAAGTAAGTGGTTTATAGTCCAATCGTATAGCTACGGTTCATGCTCTGATCTTCAAGGATTAATTAGTTGCAATCTTGGCTTTCGATCAGGGAATGGCTTGCAGGCCAAACACTCATCGCCCAAGCTTCCATGTAAACATGGTCGGTTTAGGGAAAACCACACAACGATCCAAGTCGAGCAGATTTCCTTGGGAATTGGATGCTGAAATGATGGATGAAGACGAGGAAGAATTTGAGCTGTGGCTTCAAGAGGCTTTAGCCTCCGGTCTCTTCTGCGAAACCTCAAAACGACGAAAGAGCTGGAGCCCATTCAAGTTAGGCCAGAAGATAGGGAGCAAACAATGGCGAAGAACATCATGCTAGAGTTACAAAGACTGAAATGTCAGCAACATTGCTTGCTTAGTTCAACGGCGAAATGTGCAGCCTTCTCTTTTAACAAGGTATGAGCAAAAAACGATTCTCAACCGGTTGAACGAACACCTAGACTTTAACGAAACGCAAGTAAGCTTTTACGTTGACAATTATATAGAATTCGTCCGGTGTGGGGTGGCAGTTTTAATCCAAAGCTTAGGCAAATAGCCTCTGTTTCTCACACATCCTTCCAAGTAGTAGTACCCACAAATCTAGCCCTTTATGTTAATTGAAATACATCTGCTTCAGTTTTCTTACCCCTTTTCAAGATTCAACCTGAATTCCAATCTTCTAGAAGATTAACTTGTAACACTTTTGCCATCTCATGTACATATCTTTTTCTTTTTCTTATTATTTATATTACTGTTTTCCACTCTTTCAAGAAAATAGCTTTTTCTGTTAGATAGATAATGTTGCATACATTTTTCAGCATACAGTAGTGTTTCTTTGGTTGAAGCTTTATCTGCAAAATTCACTTGTTTAATGAAACATAGTCATATTCTTTTCTTTGATATTGTCTTTTATCTATGGGGCTGTTATCTGTAGATGTATCTTCATTTTCAACACTCAAGAAAAGTCTTGATTAGTTGTTTTATTTTCGAGTTTAGCAGCATTTAGATTTGGTCGAATATTTGATCGCTTGGTCATTCATTTATATTTTATGTCAGTTGAGCTTATTCTAGCTTCCAAATGCAATAAAAGATCAAATAGTTCTGTTGCAAATATATTTGAATTATTGCGTTTTTTTTATTGTGAATATAATATTTATTTATTTGAAAGCAAAGGAACAGACAGATTAAACAAAAATAATGGTGCCTAGATTGTAATTCCTGTAAATATAATGGAGCCACTTGACAGGGGACTTCTTTAATCTATTGAATCTCCATGGGGCGCCACTTTAGCCAACTCGTGAGCAATCGTATTTCCTCGACGAGGGCACCACTTGGACGAGCATGACTCGAGCTGATTTGCCATGATCTTAATCTCCCACGAAATAAGCGTGAATTTTGAATGATCCTCTGAATCATGATTCAGTTTATTAATAACTTCAGTCGCATCTGACTCAATCTCTAAACGTCGAAATCCCTTCTCCAAAACCCGTTGCATTTGGTCTCGGATAGCCATAGCTTCAGTCGCATCTGACTCAATCTCAAAACGTCGAAATCCCATCTCCAAAACTTGTTGCATTTGGTCTCGGATAGCCATAGCTTCTCTAACTACCACATTGAGCACACTCTGCATTTTTTGGGCTAGGGAGGCCATGGCTTCACCTTTCTCATATCTAATAATGCACTTGAATTCTGCTTGATTACTTGCAAAAAAGTCAAGGCGGTATCTGAGTTCAATTTTTAAATTTTTTTTTTTTTGAAATAAAAAAAAAAAAAAATTAAAATTAACCTTACTATTTGTTGTATTTATTCATTTTAAGTAGTACTTTTAATTAATTAAATACTTTTAGTAAATGTCTTTCAATTTTAAAGTATATTATAATCAATAAAGAAAAATAATCATTTGAATAAGTTCTTCACCAACAAATATGTTTTAACAAAAAATTAGAAAAAATTGCACAATTCACTCATAAAGTATGATGTTTGTAACAATTAAATCTTTAAACTTTTAATTTTAGCAATCAATTCCTCTAAAGTTTGAAAAGTGTTGCAATTAACACTTTTAAGTTAATTTTAAGAGATTTTTACATGTGTGAAAAGGGTAAAATTGTCTAAAAAAATTTAGTCTTTCTTTCGTCTTTTTTAAAGCCTATAATTAGAAAAATTCATGGCTCTTACCTCTCATAAATTTATAATGAAAGATTTGATAACTTATGAGTTTCTTAATGTGTAAACTTATAAATTAATGGGTCTTTTAAGTATCATAGTAATTTTCTTAAGAAGATTTTAAAATTTTTGAATCATTATTTTTGGAAGTTGGAGAACCTTGTATATTTCTTTTCACGTGGTTGGGTGTTTGGATCTATTTACGCGCATCTCTATTATTCTCACGAGACAATCTATTCGACCCCTACAACATTTCAATGCCAAGAAAAGTATAGAAAAATAATTTTTAGTTAGGTGATCATCATAGATTGAACTGGTAATTAAATAAACCTTATCAAAACATCCCTGATTCCCCCTGATCCTTGGATGCTGCAATATCTACTTAAGAAAAGTTGTAACCAATTAAAAGTTTCAAACAAGAAAAGAAGCCTTTCTTTTGGAGATTTTGGAAAACTAGGTAAGGTGGGAGATCATCGAACCTCTAACTTTGAGGTCGTTAATGCAAGATGTTGGTTGAGCTAAATTCATTTTGGCAGTGATGATGAGATTTAGTTAGTTTGAACTGTATTAGTCGGGCGGATTGCAGCTATGTTCTCTTATGGTGAGGGACTGTGGTATACAAGAGCAACGATCAAAAGCTTCCCATTGCAGAAGTACTCGATGATGATGCCGAAAGCTTTTCATGTAAGCTTCTCTTGTCAATTTTGCAAACAAACACTCCGTTAAGTTTTGTGGACTCCGTTTTCAACGCTTTTTTTTTTGTATCATACTTGGGTAAGGCACCTTCCGCTTATTTTATGTGATGGTCAAGAGATTATCTTTAAATTTACCCAAATCGATCCGATTTAGCTTTGAGTGGATTAGTGGTTCAACATAATTTAATATAGTATAATTCAAATATTTGACATTTTCTCGCTAATTAAAATTGAATTCCACTATTAAGATATGTTTCAAATTTCTAACCTACGTGCGAAAGAGAGAATTGGTTGATATAAATAAATTTATTCAAACCTTTAAGCTTTTCGGTTGATTGATAATTTAACATAATTCAACCAGATGTGAACTCGAGTCTCCAACATCCAACCCATTTTGGAATTCGACTAGGCTCGTGGACCGATCTCCGATACCAATGAACTCCGAAAGCAAATTGTCCTGTAACATGTTGTTTGTGTTCTCAGGAAGGGGCATTCTACAACTTGACCAACGGCCATTTTGACGGGAAATATTGGGGAGCGGGTGATGCTGAAAGAGATGCAGTTTGTAGCAGATTGCTTCTGATTGTTGTGTCCTCTCATCAAAACAAATAGCTACCATGTGAAGTGTTGCAGAAGCAGAGCTGCATGAATTGTGAGTTCCAACTTCTGACTGCTTGAGGTTGAAGACAGAATCACTTGGCAGATGGTGTGCTGTGGTGTGTTGTGAAAATGCCCTATCCCAAACTTTTTCTTGTCCCCCAAACTCTCTCTCTCTCTCTCTCTCTCTCTCTTTTTATCTGTGATTGTGCACCGCACCTCGACTATTGTCTCAGCATGTTCCTGACCCTACAATATTTGGATGCGAAGAAAACCCGTACTCTCTCTTCTGAATAAAAATGTTAATTGTTATGAATCAAGTTGGTTAGAAAGGGCCCCTTTTTGCTTAGAAAAGTGCTTTAAGATTTCAATTATTTAATGCCAAAGTTCGTAAGAAATTTTGAAATGATTTGGTTCTGGTCAAATATTAAATTTGAACTTAATTGTATGTTGAAGATTATTTAATTTTTGCACACCTATCAAAAGGATTGGTGCCACAATTGTTTTATTGTTTGGTGTTAATCCAGTTCACCACCATCGTCACGGGTTCGATTCTGAAAATCGATATTTGGCTTTCAAGTCATGTATTGAAAAAAAACTTTCGCACACCTCGACTATTGTCACAGGACATACTACTTGACCTTGCAACATTTAGATGTTAAGAAAACTCGTAGAAAATTAATTCTACTTTTAAGTAGCAGCTACCCTGAATTGAATTCGTTTTTAGCCTTCCTTTCGGACCATACCTCCAAACAATATTTCTTAAACAATCCCACCTTTGTTCTATTTGATCCTAAATTTTCAAAAATTTAATTTTAGTCTATGAATTTTGAATTTTGTTTTATTTTGGTCTCTAAACTTTCAAAAATCCAATTATAATCTCTAAACTTAAAAAAATCTCTTAAATTGGTCATTAATTATAGTAAATTCGAAGTTAATATTAATCGAAATTAATTGGATATTGTTAGTAATTTTAATACAATCAAAGAAAAAAAAATGTGAAAACATTTATAAAATTTATAGAGGAATATGATAATTTTTTTAAAGAAAAATAAACAAATTTTTTTCTAAGGACCAATTTTACGTTTTTTTTAAAGTCCGGGGATCGAAACATTTATATTTATTTTGATAAATCTTTTTAGTTAGGTTTTCATTTATAGTTTTCGTTAATTAATTACCTTTTTACCATATTTTAAAGTTAGGTTTTGATTTATGGCTTCCTTTGACAATTTTGTATGAGTACACTTTCATTTAATTAAATTATGACTGCCTTAATTACTATTAATTGGGTTTTTACTATTGAAATTCTGATTATTTTATTTTGTTAATTCTGGTCTAAAGTAAGCTGATGTGAATTTGAATTTGGTCCACCTCAGTTTTTAATTAATTGTTTTTATTGTTTTTATTGACGCGTGTTGGTTTCATCGTTTTGTGGTAATTCAGTTGATTACTGTGTAATAATTTTATTCAAATTTTATTAATATTTAAATATTCTAAGGTCGTATGTAGTGAGATTAATGAAACCATAAATCAGCCCGAAATTTCCACATACAATAATTACAACAACAAAGTTATTCAAAAAAGAAAAAGAAAACGTACAACCTCTTAACTATAAGATCGTATTCATGCTTTTATTTAAAGTAATGAGTTTTAACGACTACTTTTCAAACAGTAATATCCAAATGAATTATTGAAATCACTTATTTTTAGTCAATTATATCTAACCACTCAAAATAATCATTCAATTTTAACCACTCAAAATACTTTTTCATTTTTTATTACTCATTTCTAACCGCATCCAAATGAGCTATTATCTACAATTACTCTTAAAAAATCATCATCCAAACGAGTTACTAATGCAAAGAGCTATTACAAAAAGTCAAATTTACAGTCAGTACTCAAAATAACATTTCACTTATAATTATTCAAAATAATCACTTTACAATCCCTAATCCAAACAGGTTCGTATACATTTATATCTATTTTTTCGATTGAAACGTTAAATCTTTACCCCAATGAGTAATTAAACTAATGAAAAAAAATCAATTGTCTTAAAGTTTTTTTTTTTTTTTTTTTTGACAAAAATTGTTTAAAGTTCTTTCTTTAAATGTTAATATTAGAGTCATGTGATCTTTTAAATATCTAGGCTTTATGTTCTAAATTGCATATGACTAGTTTGGAATGAAATTTGGTAATACATCCTTTAATAAGTATGATATTGAAATTTTAATTTAAGGATAAGAACCAAACACAAATATTTATAGACATTTAACTATTAATGGGAAAAATATTTAAAAGTATATTATCAAAAAATATTAAATGCAAAAGTTTATATACTAAAAGAAAACTTGATCTTTTCATTAAAAAATATCCGATAGGTTTAGATATATGAATAAGATCATTAGACGAATTTAAAATATCATTTTGGCTTAGACTTCTTCGTTTATTTTAAGTTCAATGTTATTTTGATTAGTATATTTCATTTGGTCTAGTATTTGATTAATCATAAATTGAAAAAAAAAAAAAAAAATAGATCAATTTTAAATAATTTAGTCAAAAAATTGAAAAAAATGAAAACGTGAATAAATAAATAAAAAATCCACACGATAACCCAATCTAGTAAATCCGGCGTCCCAAACACCGAGATCTGTAGATCCCTTCTCTACCCGTCTGTATCCCGGCGCCCCAAAACTCTAAGATGGAGAAGTATGACACTTGTATTAGGTCGAAAAAACAATAGAAAAAAATAAATTTTTGGTCACTAGGTTTGGAGTTTAATATCAGTTTGGTCTATGCGTTTAAAAAATTAACACTTTTACTCTGTTCACTTTTGGTCTATAAGTTTCAAAATTGATATATTTTTTACACTTTAGGTACCTTTAAATATTAGCCACTTCTGGTTTTTAAGTTTGAAGTCTAGTTTCAGTTTTGTCAATATATTTTAAAATTGAACACTTTACCTATGATATTTTAATAATGCTCGATTTTAGTCTGTGCTTTTTTTAATTTACTTTGATACCTATTTTATTTTAATAAATAAATTAATTTTAAAATTAAAATAATCATTTCATATTTAAATTAGTTTAGTTATCATTTTTATTCAACGTTATATTACGTAACTAACACTTTTGTTATTGACTAAACTTTAGCATAATTAAAATTGGAGGATAAATTTTTTTAATTTTGAAACATACAAAATAGAAATTAGATCTCAAAGGGGATGACTTTTTTTTTTTTTAATGATTTATATTAAATTTTGTAGAAAAAAATGAGAGAAAATATTTTTATTAATTTTATTTGTAAAATACATATTTCAATAATGTTCTAATTTAGTTCAGATATATAATCAACTTAATATAGATTAGATTAATTTTAAATTATAATATATTGATAAACTGATTATTGTATTTTGACGTGAGTTAATTTTTTTTTTAAAATAAAGTATAAAAATAACACTAAGATTAAAAGTGAACATTAATGAAATATCAGTGTAAAAAGTTGAATTTCGAAACATAGGTACGAAACTAAACTAAACTCCAAATTTAGAAATCAAAAGTGAAATATTATTCAAATGTCAGTAGTAAAACTGTTAATTTTTAAAATCGAAAGCGTTAATGACACAATAATTTTATTGTTTGGTGTTAATGCATTTAACACGAGTGTACCCGTAGATATTTTCGAAATTAATAGTTTTTATAATTTAACAAAAAAAAAAACTTAATTCAGGGGTAAAATTGTAAATAGCGGAAAACTAATAATTATGATATTCATGTAAAAAAAAAATGTAATATTTAAATAAACAATTAATAAATAAAAAAGAAGAAAATAGAAATAGCACAATTGGTATTTTTGGAAGCACTCGCAATAAATAAAAAAAGCAAAAAAGATTATTTTACTGATATAAATAGTGAGTTCTGTGTACGGTGTCACCACGGTCCGCTTTCTAAAACGCCAACTCATCATCATCTCTCCCAAACCCTAGCTCTCTCTCTCCTCCAGATCTCGCCGGATATTCCGCCGATGTGATTTCTTCCATTAACGTTGACCTTCTCCGGTGTCACCTTCTACACTTTCTCCATGGCTTCCGCTTGCGTTAACAATATCGGAATGTCGCCGGAGAACTTCCTCGATTGTTCTTCCTCTGCACCTTGCCATTCCTATGGCTGGCTCAGTCCTCGCATCTCCTTCAGTCGCGAAGAGTCCCTCGCCGGAGCTTCATCAAAGTCTGCCGCTGTCTCAGCCGGAGAGTCCGAGATCCGAGATCCGGATCTGGTACCGGTGAGTGAGTTCGAGTTCCGCCTTCAAGATCCTGTCGCATTGATGCTCCCGGCGGATGAGCTGTTTCTTAATGGAAAACTCGTTCCGCTTCAGGTGTCGTCTGTTAAACCTTCCGTCCACGATTTGAAATCGACGAGGAACATTTCGCCGGCTCTGTCTAGCCGGAGAGTTGAGGAAGAATGCGGTACGGATCCGTATCTGTTCTCTCCCAAGGCGCCGAGATGTTCCAGTCGTTGGAGAGAGCTGTTAGGGCTCAAGAAGCTTAATCAGAGCAGCAGCAATGGCAATGGAAATGGCAATGGCGGCGCCAAATCCGAAAATCTAAAACCGACGTCGTCGTCGTACTTTTCGGAGGCGAATTCGAAGGCGTTGAGGTATTTTCTCCACCGGAGTTCGAAATCGTCTTCGTTCGATTCATCGCTGAGTCTTCCATTGCTGAAGGATTCCGACTGTGAGTCCGTTTCGTTATCTTCTTCCCGTGTATCTATTTCATCTTCTTCCTCAGGTCATGAACACGAAGATCTCCATCGACTCTCGCTCGATTACGAAAATAAGCCAAACACGAATCCGATTTCTCTTCATCGGAACCCTAACAATAACAATCCGCCGCGGATGAGACAGGTTAAGCCTAGGCCTAAATCGGAGACTAATTTAAGATCAACGACGGCGAATAGAGTAGGTAGAAGCCCGATTCGGCCTACGCCTGGGGAATCCACCACCAGATTAGCCATCCGAGGAGTATCTGTAGACAGTCCTCGAATGAATTCCTCTGGTAAAATCGTATTCCACAACCTGGAGAGGAGTTCGAGCAGTCCAAGCTCCTTCAATGGCGGACCGAAATTCAAAAACAGAGGAATGGAACGATCATACTCAGCAAACGTGAGAGTAACTCCAGTCTTAAACGTTCCTGTCTGTTCTTCCCTGAGAGGATCCTCAAAATCCGTCTCTGTATTCGGATTCGGTCAGTTATTTTCCGGCAGCGCCGCCGGAAGCAGCAGAATCCACCAGAACAGTAGCAGTAGTATTACTACTAACCGTACTACCACGCGGCGGATCTCCGAATCAGACGGCGGAGGAAAACTCCATTGACGACGATCAGAAAATAATAGATTCGATAAGATTCTGGGTAACACTAACACAAACAACTCATCTTTCAATTTCTTCATGTTTTTAGCATTATTATTGTGAGAAGACGGATTAATTCCTAACATAAAAAAAGAAGGATAAAAAATCATCATGTAAATTTCTTTATCGTTTTTGAAAGCTCTGTCGAATGTTCATCAATGGCATCCACCTGAGAAATATGATTGTGTGTGTGTAATTTTGCTGTTCCATCCAAAAGGGAGAGAGATGGGGTTTGAACATCACGCGCTAGGGAGGCGCGTGAGAAGGCAGAGAACGGTCTGGGTTTTTGTTGAAGCTTTTTTTCGTAATGATGTGTGACATACATGTTATCTAAACCCTGTCGCTTTCAAAGATCTCTCCCCTTTTTTTACACATTTTTGTAACAATAAAAAAGTTATTAGTTTATTATATATATAAAAAAAAATATATTAATAATGTTGTATTTAATTGAAATATATAATTTGTCGTTTTCGTGATTGTTGTCTGTTGTGGTGTTTGGGAAAAGATGCCAATATTCCAACAGTTGTCCTTTTTGGTAAATTACAGCGTTTTATATTATTACTTCAAATCTATATTTTTTTTTTGATCCTTCAGGTTTCCAAAGGCTTCATTTCATTTATGCATTTGTTAAAAAGAAATATAAATATGGTGGTTAATAATAAATCTTCTTAGAAGTCAATTTTAATGTGACATTAGGAAGGTAGATCTTTTATAATAAGAATGAGTTGAATACAAAATTGTGTAACCTAAATTAGATTAGGTTGGGTTGAGAAACCAAAGTTTCAGATTAATGAATTCATAACCACTCCAACAATGTGTCAACTTTTGCCTTGTATTTTGTAAGATTCATACGTTTTTTTTTTTAATATAAATACATAATAGATTGTCATTCATTTTTTAAGAATTTTAATTTTATTTCTCATTTCACAAAAGGTAATTGATGACTATTGGTTAAACTACTGATTGGAGGGCTATCAAATGAACTCTTGATTGAATTAATTAAAAATTATTCATTAAACTTATAGAAATAATGATTGATCAATTTATCTAATTTTTGCTATATAAAAATTATTTTCATAATTTTTTTAAGTACAATTTATTTTTAATATACATATATATATATATATATATATATTTTTTTTTTTTTTTCCTTTACATGGAAAATCCCCGTTTTATGATGGCATTAGGAAATAGAAAATGTTTGTAAACTTTGAAAAAAAGATTGATAAAAAAAAAAAAAATTATATACAAAATTGATCCTGCAAATTGTGTGTGTGTGTGTATATATATATATATATATATATATTTATTTTTATTTTTTATTTTTTATTTTTTTTTTTTGAGAATAGATAATCATATTATACATAAAAAGAATGAATACTACAAACTAATATCAATCAAGTTATCAACCAACTTTGTCGTAAAAATGTAACCAATTGTATTTATGATAGTTTTATTAAATTGTAAATTATTTATGGTTTCTTTTAAAAAAAATTTAGGTGAGCTTTGAGCCAAGCAAAACTAGACTAGCTTAAAATTACATAGACTGCATTTTAATTTTCTCTTAAATTATATAAATCAAATTTCTAGTTTGTAAAATTGTTAAGAAAAAGTGAATCTTTCATAACTAATTTATTTATAAAATAATCTTTGAATTTTTGTGACTTGGAATTTCAAAATTTTGCAAGAAGATTTACATTTTCTGAAACTCCAAATCTACCGATATTTGTTTTTCCCACTAAACTCATAATGAATATGTATATTTTTTTAATAAATAAAATTTAAAAATTAAGAATTTAATATTTTATTGAAATGAGATTAAAGTATATACTTTAATTAAAATAATAATAAACTGAATCTTTATTCCGCATGGTTAAAATAAACATAAATATCTTTGATGAATAGATATATATAGATTGACTGTCTACTCTAACATGGCTCCCTCGGTTTGTCTTGATATTATATGCGCAGTGGATAAGTTAATGGAATTTAAACTAATTAAAAAATAAAAAATCTTGAAAAAGGAGAACCATATCTTATAAAAACTGACATTAATTTACAAACTAACGGCCCACTATCTTGGTTTGTTTAACAATCATTTTATGGTTACTTTCCGTGTTTTCGGTGTCGCAGTTGGTTGAACGTTTAGACTTTAGAGGTATGCTCGGAATCTCCATTTCTTTGATATCTTCCCCGAGTGCCTGGCTTAGTGACAGGCGTGAATAGTCTCGGTGTAGTGTGTGAATATCTATCTTAAAATATATATTATATATATGCTTAAGGATCACGAGATCTCGAGTTTAAATCTTTTCCGCTGAAATTAAAAAAAAAAAATTCATTATTATAAAACCTGTACTTTGGTATTGTTTTTTTTATTATTCAATGATATTCTAAAAAATAATTTAATTTAAAATTTTGTAATTATTAAGTTAATGTATCATTATCATTAATAATTATGTTTTTGTTATGAGATTTTTGATGTATATTTAAAAAAAAAAACTACGGACAATGAAATATGGAGTTTTTTTTTATTATTATTAAAAATATGCTTTAAATGAATTATTTATTAAATATTTAAACGGACGATGAAGAAGTTGACACCTTGAACATATTTCTCTTTTTGTTAACTGTTTTTTGTTTATTTGTAATTAAAATTATTCAATTCTTTATTTTAGTTTTATTTAGAAACCAAAACATATTTAAAAAAAGAAAAGAGAAATATTCTAGCATTAAATTTAGTTTATTCAAATAAATGGTCATTTTAATTATTACAACCTACCATCATTTTTCTTCCAATTTATGCTCATTTTTAATTACTTTTATTATCAATTAATCCCTTAAATTAAATTGGGTATAGTTTAAGAAGTTTAAATATAGCTTAGGGTAGAGCATAGCAATAATTGACATTAATTCTTGATCTAAAAGTTGGAATTTTAAATAATATTCTAAACTCTAAAATATTGTTGTACTAAAATAAAATAAAATAAACTAACTAAATTTGAATCAATTTCTTAACTAAATTTCTTGACAATTTGAATCAAAACCTCTAATCTCAAGGTGGTTAATATGAAATAAATCAATTGAGCTATATACTTATTTTGGTACTAATTAAAATTAAACCCAATTTAATCATTAGAGATTAAAATTTTAATTATAATGGATTAGTTTTACTCACTTTTTTTTAATGTTTTTTTTTGTTAAATAATTATATTGAAAACTAAAGAGTTACTTTGGAAAAGACAAGGAAAAAAAAAAAAATTACATAAAGACAAGCATGGCTACAAAATTGTCATCTAATAAGGGTGGAATATTTGTGTTTTTAAAAATATATTTTAAACCTACCTCTTAAATTTTAAGATAGAGTTTTAATTATTTTATTTTATTTTATTTTTTGGTTTAACAACATTTATAGAACTAAAAGTTTTTTCATGCTCGCTTTGACACTAGTGATGTCTTAGTATCCATTTGATCAATCGTTCGAGTTCCCCAATCTCCTTTTGTTGTACTCAATTTGGAGATATGAAGTACTTGAGATTAATGTTTTAGAGAGAACACAATGAAAAAAATGTTTTTAATGTTCATTTTTGGTTCCTAGAAGTTGAAGTTTAGTTTCAGTTTAATCTCTATATTTTAAATATGAATCATTTAATTTTGACATTTCAATAATCCTCATTTGTTTAATTTTAAAAAAATTGAATTTGTGTCAAAAGTAAAATAATAATTATTAAATCAAATTTAAATGAAAAATGTTCTAAACTTCTATACAAGGGACTAGTTTTAAGATTTATTAAGAACATATAAATTAAAAATAAAAATAATAAATAAAAACTAAAATTCTCTTTCTTAAGGTATAAATTGTTAACAAAAATTTGGTAAAAAGTGTTATGGACAACCATCTTCTCACCTTCTTTTCTTACATTGAACTCTTCAACTAATTTCTTTTATCATGGTTTTCAAAAAAAAAAAAAAAAAAAAAAAAAAAACCAATTTATCATAACTATTATCAAACTTCACTTTCAAATATTTCATCATTGATTTCTTCAACTCTATTTTTTTTTTTTTAATTATTGAGAGAAAGTACACCATGAATTTATATGATTGAAAGCATTTAAAAAAAAACAAAAACAATAATTCACTAATGATGATGATCCTAATTACCTAAGTTAGTAATTATAATATGTATTTGTTTAGTGGTTGGTGTGGGAAGAACATGTTTACAAATTAGATTGAAATATAAATATAGTATTGAGTTTTGATGTTTTTATTATTATATTAATTACCTACATTTCTTTATTGTGATTTTTATGCAACTTGTAATTAATATTGTTAATTGAGGGATGACACACGTCGATATGTTTAATTAATAAACAAATGCTAATTAATTTTAATTAGATTAATAAAGTAATCAAATTAAGACAAAACAAAGTGGGATATATAGATACCATATTTCTTGAGCAATGCACAAAATCTATTTTATGGGCCGTGCTATATATATCCATCCTATTATATTTAATTAATTAATTAATTAATTATTGTTGATGATAGACATAACTTAGAAGAAAACTTGATTCTAAAATACTTTATAATTTGTTTTTATTTTTGGTCTTTTGTCAACCCTTACATCCATATTTTTTTCAACCCTTTTTTGCATAGCTTCAACATACCCTTTTTCTTTTTTTTTTTTTTTTTTTTTTTTTTTAATTTTTTTTTTTTGAAAAACAATAACCTTTTGCTTGATTTCTTATTCCCAAAAAGCCTAACATGAAAAAAAAAAAAAAAAGAGAAAAAGTTATCATGGGAAATAGGGAAGTTAAAGTAATTTTCTTATGTATATTTCTTTATTCAATTTAATTTGTCACAAATTTAATTTAAAATATAGCAAATATAAAACTTCAAAATAAAGGAGGTAGGAAAGATTATGAGCATGTGTGGAGCGGTGTGAATGAATGAGAAGGGAAATTACTCTATATAGTCTTTTTTTTTCATTCACTTATTTTAATTATAACATTTAAAAAAAAAAAAAAAAAAATCTTACATAGCAGATTTTCATTTGTCTTTTCAAAATTCAAATTTTATCTCTTTTTTTCAGCAAATCGATTGAAGATTGCTAGTGAATTGATTGAGTCTATCAGTGAAAGTCTATTAGTTGAACTATTGATTGAAGATTATAAGTTGAATTATTGAATGAAGGCTATTTGAATTTAAACTGTTTGATTGAAGAGTATCAATTGAATTGATTGAAGCTATCAGTTGAAATGATTGAAGCGATGACATTTTGCAAAAATTATCCATTTTTTTGTTATGTAAAAAATATTTTCAAAATTTTGCTTAACAAAAAGTGTTGCTATTTTTTTTTTTTTTTTTTTTTGCTATACATGAAAAATCTCCTTGAATAAACATGTAATTTTAATTAATTTGGGCCGAATTATAATATAAATAATGATAATTGAAAATTATTATTAGAGTTTTGAGGGATTAAAGTAAACAAGATAAAGTTAAATTTTGAGGGCAAAATAGTATATTTTAGCCAATATCTTATCCTTGAAAAGTTATTTCTTATACACTTTTAACTCATTATGTTTTCTTGTAAGGTTTTTTATTCCGATTTTGCCCCTTAGGAAAAATACAAAAAACTCCAATCAATTTTCAGTTTTCACTATTATGTTTTTTTTTTTTAAATGTTGAAGTGATCAAAACAGTCTACAAAATCCAACGTCGGAATAGAGATGTCCTTTTCCTTGTCTCTTATTTTCAGTTTTCAAATAATATATATATATATATATATATATATTTTATTTTTTTTTTTCTTATATATTTATATATCTATATATTTTTAAAATAATAAAAAGTATTATTCTCTGAATTTGAGAATTTGAATGATAGGCCGGTTGACCTTAAAACCCCCCTTCCAATTGTGGGTCCATTTCTTCATACCTTTATTTTCAAGGGTAATTTTGTATTTTCACATTTTTATTGGAATTTTGTGGGCTTAATTATTTTGTAGAGAACTTTTTTTTGTTTGAAAAAAATGTGGATGGGAGAGTATAACCTCTAATTTCATGATGTATAAGATGTCAATTAAATTAGGTTTGTTTTAGTATGAATTTGATGGGTTTCTAATTAAAATACACTTAAAAATAAATAAATTTAGAGAAATTATTATAAATACCAACTTCTCATTCACCTATTTTAATTTTAGTTAAAAAAAAAAAAAAAAAATCTCACGTTCAGTTTTTCAAAAAAAAAAAATCTAATTTTTTTATTTTTTTATCTTCAACAAACTGATTAAAAATTATCACGGAAGTGGTTAAATACTATGAATATAAATCTATTAATGGAGGGTTATCGGATAAATTCATACAAAGAATTTTTGTCATTTTATATAGGTCGATCCAAATTTTTATTATAGATATAATATTTGCAACATTTTGCAACTTTTTTTGCTATGCATGAAAAATCTCGATAAATATAATAAAAAGATTTTCTTTTTTTAAATAAATAAAAATAGTCCTTCGTCAATCCAACCGAGAACGAGGATTTAAAATGTCAAAATTTCAAAGAAACACTTATAATCTTAAACCGTCAAAATTACATAACAAAATGATGATACTTTATTTGTCAACAAGAAAAATTAAAAAAAAGAAAAAATATTATAAAAAACACAATTAATTAGTTCAATTAAATGTAATGATGTTTTAGTTTTATTAATAAAAAAAAAATTAGTCACAAAATTTTATATTGACACCAAATTAATTATTGTTATTAAAAATAGACTCATCAAATGTTGATAAATATTTTCAAATTCATAAAAATTATGCGCATTTGAATTCAACATTTGTGTGAGAGTTGTCAACATAACAACGAGTCTGATAGGTTATCAGTTCAATCTCTCACTTGCTGTTATTACTAAACAAAATAAAATTGTGTGAGAGTTTTTTTTTTATGCACTCGAAAAGCTTTTAGTACTCGAAAAAAAAACATGCACACACACGTGGAAGATGCATGAATGTGAATTATGAAAAAAATAAGAAAGAGAATGATTATTTTATTATTATTATTTTAATACTAAAAGGGTGAAAAATATTTACAAAATGAAAGTAATTAGAAAAAACAATTTGATTAAGAAGAATGAAAAGTGTGGTTAAAAAAAAAAAAAAAAGTAATTATGGTGACCACCTAGATTGAGATAAAGATTTGAAAAAGAAAGGAGTTCTAATATCAATTTATATTGAGATGGAGGAAAATAATTTGCTTGATATGTATATATATAATTTGTTTAAAGTTTTTTCAAATAGAAAAAAAAAAAAATTACCTAAAGAGTGAAAACTTGCAAAGTTACTCCGAAGTATTGTTCTAATCAACCATGTCTGTTTGCTTGAAAATAAAATTAAATCAATCATTGATTAAGTTTGGTTTGACCAATTAAGTCGATGTCGGTTAATTCATTATAACTTTTTTTTGAAAAATAAATAAATAATAATAATGTTTAGTAACCCAAGTTAATTTTATCCTAACATAAAAAAAAATCTAAATAATTATACGAAAAATATTAATATTATATAACTTAATATTTTATTAACTGACCGATAAGCTTAAGTTAACTAATTTTCTAACCAATACTAATACTGACCGATATATGCTTAAAAATTGTCCGTCCGCTATTTGATCGAATTGATTTTTAGAGAATGTATGAACACCCATAATATGTGATATAATAATTTGCTAGATAAAAATAGTAAGTATATAAAACACATTAAAAATATATAACAATAAGGTAAAATTACCAATTTGGTCTATTGACTTTAATGTTTGTTTCATATTGGTCCTTCATCTTTCAATCGTCCAATCTTAATCCCTCAACTTTGAAAAAAGTCCAAAATTAATCGTTGTCATTAATTTGATCGTTAAAATTGGATGAAAATTGTTCTCTATCTCTACAAACATTGTCTCCCTCAATCTTTTTCTCTCCCTTAAAGCCATATTTCTTGCTTAACCTTCATTGACGTCGACGATGAAGGCACGTCTACACCTC
>JBBMEG010070904.1:0-13133 GCA_037832605.1 Cyclanthera cordifolia | reverse complement strand
GTTCTTGACATTCTATAAAAGATGTAGAACAAAATCTACTGATTCATGGAGTGTCAGCATTTTATGACCGTTAGAATATCAAAGACGAAGAGAGATTGAGTTCACCCAAGTACTGGATCAATGAATGAATATTCAAGAGTTAGATAATCACAACAACGACAATGACATAATGGAATGTTAAATGATATCAATCGCAAAAGTATTGAATCATAAAATGTAGAAAATGTCTAGACATTGGAAATTAATAATCAAAGTATTAGTAAACAAAGCGAGCGATTGAGAAAAATTGTTAATTTAATGTAGAAAGTGTGTGAACAATTGTTTCCTGGATGTACAGGATTCTCTTGGTTAAATTTTTTGTCAAACTTATGTAATTCAAGGTTATTAATAAGTGGAGTGACAAATCATTCGATCAGCTGTTGAAGTTTATGAACATCGCATTTGGTGAAGTTAATGCCTGCATATCTAGCTCCTTTTATGAAGCCAAATGAAAATTGCGTGATTTAGGATTAACTTGCGATTTAATTCACTCATGCAAGTATGATTGCGAACTTTATAGGAATGAACATAAAGATTTGATTGGTGTTAGATTTGTGATGAGTCTCGATATAAGTTAATAACCGTGAAAGTGATAAAAATTTTGCATAAAGTGGTGTGTCATTTTCCAATAATTCCATGACTTATGTGAATGTTTTTTTCGAAAGAAAATGTTGTAGATATGCGATGGCATAAAGAGAAGCGGGTTGATGAGGCTGGTGTTTCACGACATCCAGCCGATGCTAAAGGATGAAGACATTTAGATCGAGAATTCTCTCACTTTGCTTTAGATTTGAGAAATGTACGTCTTGGATTATCTTATGAAGTATTCTATTCGTTTTGGAATATGAGCAAATTCGTATAATATTTGGCCTGCCACACTCGTTACCTATAATATTCCATCATGGAAATGCATGAAAGAAACTAATTTCATCATGTCTTTGCTAATTCCTGGTCCAAAATCCTCTGGAAAAGAGATGAATGTGTACTTAAAACCTTTAATTAAAGAATTGAAAGAATTATGAAGTAATGAGGTTCGAACATACGATTCGTATAAAGAGAAATACTTCCAACTTCATGTTGTTGTCTTATGGACTATAAATAATTTTCCAACGTACGACGATTTATCTAGATGAAGTACGAAAGAAAATATTGAAGGAAAGACTTAAAGACATGTTTAATGCTCGCTTGGACTTGCAAGATTTTAAAATATGAAAAGATTTACACTTAAAGAGGCAATGTGACAAATTAGTGAAGTTGCACGCCACTTACACTCTTACAAGTGAAGAGAAGATGAAATTTTTAAACTTCATAAGTTTAGTTAAATTTCTTGACGGTTTTGGATCAAACATTTCTCGGTGTGTTAGTGTGAAAAAATGATAATGTTTTGGTTCGAAAACACATGACTACCACATTTTGCTACAACGGCTAATACCCATAAGTGTTCGTAAATTTTTCCTAAGAATGTAAGTACTACTATTGTTAATTTAGGTGTTTTCTTTTCCAATTTGTTTTCGTAGACACTACTACATGAACTAGATCACATACAAATTGACGTCATTATAATTCTTTGCAAATTGCAAAATTTTTTCCCACCAGCACTTTTTGATGTAATACTTCATTTAATTGTTCACTTGCCGTACAAATGTAAAGTTATTGGCCCAGTTAACTACAGTTGAATGTACCCTTTTGAAAGAAGTTTAGGAACTCTTAAGGCTAAAGTGAGAAATAAAGCGAGACCATAAGGTTGTATAGTAGAAAAGTAGGCGATGAATGTGTTTTTAAACTATTGTTCATCCTATTTTAGCGAGATGAAGACTAGGTTGAATAGAATAGAGATAAACGATGATACTAATTGAAAAATCAAAATTTTTGGTGAGTATGAGGTATACATACATAATGTCCGTTCATTTGGCATGGCAGCAAATCTCACATTCAATCAGTTGGATACAAATAGGATGCATTGGTATATTCTAAATAATTGCGACGAAATAAGTACTTATATTAGCCAACATCTGGAATTGATTCAACCAAGTGTTTATACATATGATGAATTATATAAAAAACACAAACAATAGTTCCCTGATTAGTTTAGAAAAGAAGTTCCTGAATTGAGAAAGAATGAGAACAAGTGTAATGATCTGTACGCAATGGCTATGAGACCTAATTTACTTTATCGCTCGTATTACTACTTGTATAGTTAATAGAGTGCGTTATATCACAAGAACGAATGATGAAGAACATGTTGCATAAAATAGTGGCATAATGGTTTATAGTGAAAGTGATACTTTAGACGGCTCCAACAACTTCTACGGTGTACGTACTAAAATTTTAGAGGCTTCCTTCGTGAGTGCAAGAAAAGTCACGACGTTCAGATGAAGTGGTTCAACACGGACAATAAAAAACGAAGATATCACAACTATTTAGGAGTAAGAATGATCAAATACATCATAATATTGGTTTAACAATGAGCTATTCATCCTTCCTAACCAAGCAAAACAAATTTTCTATATAAACGATCCAAAACGTGAAAAAGATTGGAAAGTTGTTCAGCTAGTCTCGAACAAAAGTTTATGGGATGTCCTTGAAGTGGAAAATTGCGAAGTTGAGGAAATATAATAGATCAAGCCGAATGATATTACTTGAACGCAGAAATAGAGTGCACGAGTCTTAAGAAGACAACGACATTTGTAGGTTCGATGTTGAACCAATAACATTAGAGCAATCAGTGAATGATGATGTAGAAGATGAAAACCAATTCATTAATGAAGATGAAGATGATGATGCTTAAACTACTAAAACATAAATGTTAGTTTATTTTTTATTTTTGTGTTTTTGAATTTACTAAATGAGACTTACAAAAAAAAAACAATACTTCTAAAACTTGTAGGTTATCATTTTGCCTTCTAGGGAAAACACAGTATTCAACGACATTGATAGTGACAATGTCTTACCTATTAATATTGATAGGACGAAGGAGTTAGGAGGTAAAAATGTTGTATGAAAAATACTATTATATCTTATAATGATCCTCTAGTTATATTCACTTTTTTGGCACAGGTAGTAGTAGCAACACTACTAGTAGACCATGAGGTCCTTTGAAGGGCGAGCTGTTGAACAAACAGGCTGCCAAGAAATAACGTATCGATGTGCAATTTAGTGAGAGAAATAAGAAGGTTGTTGGCAGTGAAGCTAATACTCTAAGCAACTAGATTGGCGTACTTATGAGATAGACATTTTATGTACAGGCACGAGATTTTCAAAGATCAATGCAACCGACATGAACTCGTGAAACAAAACTTCTTGGTAAAGTAACTTAGTACTTTAAAAATTTCAAGTATATAGTACTTTAAAATTTTCAAGTATACTTTCATTTAACTATTTAATACGTTTAAAGCATACTCATGTATATTTTACATCCCTACTCATGTATATTTTACATCCCTATAGACTCATTTTAACCTGGATTTGAATAACCGATCGTTAGTCATTATATCGAAGAAGTGATGTAAAAACGACTAAAAGATCATCGATACAAGCTCTTCCAACATTACTAGTGTGCTATATCAAACACTAAACTATTTCCTTTCGTACGTAATGAAATTTAATTTAACTCTTATCCATTTTTTTAGTCAATTTTTAGAGGACAAACGACACCATAGGCCTCACCACAACATAACTGATATCAATGATTAGCACTAATTGTGCTTGGGAGAGTGAAGAATGGAGCAAGAAACAAAAAAAAAAGGAAAAGAAAGCTTAAGCTGCTCTACCATACAACCACCATGCTAGCCCATATTCATTCATAAAATCTGTAAAAGATGTATGCCTCTGATTTCTTTCTATTTGCGTCTTTCTAACTATGCTTAATATTTATTTATAGTGACTAACTTATTTAATATGATTATGAATTTAGAGAGTCGTAGCTGAAGGGGAAGAAATGGGTGTCCGATCGAAGTATTTAGAGCTATACGTTACAAGAAGCCCTAAAATGAAAATGAATATGGTTGGATTAACGAAGTGGCGAAGGAAGCACATGAATGAAGTGATGAAGGAAGAACATGTAAGTTCTTTAATTATATAACATGAAGTAACTTCAAGTTTCTATTAAGCTAATTTTTTGTTACTATATATGTAGGAGAAGATGGTGAAAGAGAGAGATGAACCTGCTGTAGCTGGAGTGCCTCTAACAAAGGAAAAAGGTCTTTGAATCTATGTTTGGCAGACACAGACAGGATTCGAGACACAACTTACTTTCCATCAGCGAAACAAGGAAGATCTTCATCATCTTCTTCAAGAGCTTCTAGAGTTGCTTCACAGCATGATCAGGAGGTAAGCGAGAGGCTAGCAACATTGGCAATGAAGAATATGCGCCTACAATAATTGGTGACTCAATTTATAGAACAATAGGCAAGAATGAATGACACCCTAGCTGAGCTATTGGAGAGGCTCGATGACGATGTCAGATCATCTAAGTAGAAAAGTACGTTCTTTATTTGTTTTTAAAAATTTATACAAATAAGTTATGACCATACTACAGCAAAGATAGTCGCAAATTTCAATTTCAATATAGTCTATTCGTTTGAACAAGTTTTAAGTTTTTCGGTAAATTAAAAAGGCGTTGTTATTCTGCCAAATTTTTTTATACAATTGTATTTTGAAGTTATAATTTATAAAAACCACAAAATCTAATGCTTATTTATTGTTTATTGTTGATATAGTGCATTGACACTGAGAATTGCAGAGCTTCACCTCATATTGGTTTCGATGCATCAACTTGCTTGGATTTCTTTGTATTTATAAGTTTTAGCATTTATTTTCTTCCTACCTTACGTGAACAATCAGTTTTATTTATTGGATTTGGGAACACACTAAACAAACTTTTGGTATATATTGAATGTTGTTTTAGTATATTGAATATTGTTTTAGTGTTTATTGAATGTTATCTTTTTAACTTATAATTGGCATTTCAAGATCACAAAATCAGTTAAAAAGAAAAACAGAAGCTCTAAGGTGACGAAAAGGTAGCGTAGCCTTGTGATGCTCTACCTAAGGCTACAAAGAAGTGATATGTCGCCCTAGAAGTATAAGGCGACGCAAAATACTCTATCACCTTAGATGGCTAAGGCGACACATAAATGCTCTTTCGCTTAGATGGCTAAGGCGACGCATAAACGCTTGGTCGCCTTAGGTGTATCTATTACGACAAATGACTCTATGCGTTGAATATAAAATAAGGTGATGAACTAGCTAGTTGGGTCGCATTAGGCTATAGAGACGAGGATAAAGCGATGGATTTGGCGATAGAAAATTTTGCTTTGCCAAAGCTTAAGGCGATGCAATTGTCTACCTAAGCCAACATAATCATGCGTCGCCTTAAGGGTGATTCTTTGTAGTGTGAAGTTAAATATTTTGATTGAGTTCTAAGTAATTGGAGAGAAAAAGTTATTTAAGTAGTCGAGGACATTGTGGATGCGAAGGGCATTGAGATCTACTATCTTGACAAGAGGTTGAGCTGTAGTTGCAAGAAGAGTCTTCCTCTAGTACGAGATCGCTTCATACCTCCCCATAATGTAAAGAATGCTAAGTAATGTTTAGTATAGTAATAATAAGAATATAAAGATCATTAACTAAGGAAATTGGCATGGCAAGAAGCTAGGTTTATGCAAACATTAATGCCTTATCCCGAAGCACATTCTCTTTTAATGCTAATCACATTAAGGTTGTGGTAGAATTCATTAGTGGGCTGGTTATGGGATGTCTTCCCTAAACCTATAGATTAGCCTAAATAGTGACCTAATAACAACAGTAAGAATCATTTCTTCACCTTTTTTTCTCAAAACAAAGTGAACAGCAAATAAAAAGTGGATGGCCGATCAAACCTTGTTGATTATTAAATTAAACTATAACCCTTTCCTTTCATTAACTAACTTGGTTATCTCATTATTAAATTAAACATGTAACTAATTAAGAAGAAGAATCTTTCAACATTCACAAAGACATCGACCAAAATAGTACAACTAGACACTTCACAAAGTCAATGCATACAACAGTTTGTTTAACACTAGGCAATAAGAAAGCGAGGGACATTGACCCAAACAGTACAACCAGAACCAATACATACTGAATGCATACTGCTAAACAAAAAGTAAAAAGCATAAAAAAAATAACATCAATAAAAAGAATTTAACTTGCATTAAAAATAAATGTTCATAACAATAAGTAAGTTACAATGCATAAATAAAGGTTTTGGACAGGATTTAAAGGCAGCAAAAGAATAGAAGGAGATTTCCCTTGCTTATGAGTCACTCGCAAACAATGTTGAAGACTACTACCTTGCAGCTTAACTTCTTGCCAGGAAAGTTGGATACATTGTCATCTGCATTCATAATGGCCTCAATTGTGAGAACAACTCTCTCTCTTCGATTTTGTAGAATGGAATAAAAACAATTGTTTTTTACTCTGACTTCCAAATTCGAAGACCTTTGATTTGCTGCTCGGAGGTCCCTTTTATACGATAAAGAAATCTTGTTTTTCTCCCTACTACACCACTTTCATGATTGTAGAATTCTAAAATTGGATGGTGTTGATTTGTTGCCAAAGTATCCTTGCTTGGGTAAGCAGTAATGAATCCTGACCCTTCACCACCCTTTCAATCAGTCTAAATTTATCTATCTAATTTTTCTTGTATTTAATTATTATCTAGGCTGAATGCAACCAACATTGAGAATGCCCTTTACCAATGTCTTTAACATCTGAACTTCTGCACTTCTGCACCTATATGGAAATGCGATCAACATCGACAAAAGTTTGGCTAAACCGATGTTTTTAGCTTCTCTTTCATGTGCTTATCATGAATGCTCACAATATTAATAATTTTAAGCAATAAAATGCGAGAAACATTAAAAAATATACCGAAAAAGTGCGCTTTCAACATATTTCATATTTAACGTGCCTAAATTGACAAAATTATGTGTTTAGCCTAATTTCCACATAAAATCATGCAATTCTTATGATATTAACTTCTAAAGTACATGAAATCTTGGAAAAAGTAGCTAAATAACTATCTAAATGTAGAGTTATCACACCCCCAAACTTGAATATTGCTCGTCCCGAGCAATGCTCTCTTATACCTTTAGAAATTAATCATTAGTGTTCATCAAATCAGCTACTATAATGTTGTACACAATAATCTCAGCATTAGAGTTTATAATAAAAAATCTTGTCATAAACTAAAAATTCATAGTCTTAGCTTTTAACCTTTATTAATTGGAAGCCTCGTGACTACCCTATATCCCTTCTGCTTTCTTATTCCAAATAAGAGTAATATTTCCAAGTGCTAGAGATTCATGATAGGCTCACATGTTATATATGTTGCACATGCTGATTTGTATGACAGTAAGTTGCATTCATTCTTTCTATCTTTACATACATTTATAAAGCCCACATGGAAGTATCCACGGAAGACACGACAAGGCAAATCCCGAAAAGGGTTGTCAGGCAGTATTAATACTATCTACTGAAGACTTGGGTAGGCAGATCCTAAAAAAGGTTGCCCCGATATTACAATTACTATCTACTAAAGATCTGGGGATGAAATTATCCCATTTGGGTTGCCCCAACGTATCCACTCATTACATGCATTATTTGGTATCATGTGCTTGCATTTTACTTATCATGTTTATGCTTATACTGATCCCAAGTTAGGGATACTTACATGTCGTTAGTGCTTATCGTATCCGTTGTTTTGTGCCGCCTCCATCCATTACGAGTGAGGTGACGGTAGGTGTGCACGCGTGATTCGCCGCTAGCTTGTCGCACGTTTCAGCCAACAATGAGCGCGTCACCCTGCAGCGTCAACATCTTTTTCCCCTGCAGATGTACGAGGTTGCCAGCCACCAGATTGCTACCACGTGTCTCAAGGAGATTAGATTATCTTCGCCGTCTTCCTCCAACCAATTCGAAGCGGTTCTTTTGTCAGCAAGCCTGTAACTTTACCTCTCGAGCATCACGTGCGTTCCAAACCTTATGCCAACTTGCTCCGTACCTGCTCTCAGCCATTTACAACGTGCGACGTGTCCCTAGATAGGTAGCTTCCAACCCATGCTCATGGATTTCACGTGCTATCGTTGTCTCCGTCATGCGTTGCAGCTACCGGTTCTAGTCTAGCCTCTTGTCGTTGTCTAACATGCCAGAAAACTTTAAGTAGTCCATTTTGAGTAATTTCGATTTCCTGAGTCTGATTTTAATAGTCTTAGGTGCTAATTTTGACTCATTGACACTAATTAGGCCAGTTAAAGTTGGGGAAGCTTTAAGAACTCGCAGTTGAAGCATTTTAGGGATTAATTAGTGGAAATCAACTAAGGTAAAGGGAATTTATCCATAACTTGGGGTTCTTACAAGTAATTACATTCATGTCTAGGATAATTTGAGTGCATTTACTTGAAGTTTTGTGATTGTTTACCCTTATTGATAATTACTCTGTTTACTTAATAGATATGCCCTACCTTGATTGTTAGATCTTGTGACCGTGCTAGAGATTCATGATAGGCTAACATGTTATATATGTTGAACATGTTGATTTGCATGACAGTAAGTTGCATCCAGTCTTTCTGTCTTTACATACATTTATAAAGCCCACATGCAAGTATCCACAGAAGACCCGCGAAGGCAAATCCCTGTGGTCTTCCGCAGGTACGCCTGGGCTTTATAAAGATAGTTGATCTAGAGCTATAGAGACCATGTGCTTGTCTTGTCTAGATCTTATTTACTTTGCATTACTTGTTTTCACATAATTTATGAATTTTCTGAAGACATGTGTTTTTAGTGTTATCCCTTTGTTATTGAATAGTTTTATGAACTGGGTACCATGTTTTTGGTTGATTTTAAGAACTATTTGATTAATTCGTTAATGAAGCATTTATTAAGCATGTGTCTAGTTTTAATGTTTTTTTTACTCATGCATCTAGGATCAAGGCATAGATGAGACCCTAGTTTAGGTCGAGCTTTTATAGTCGGTATCATTGCATTCATTCATATCCACATATTTTGTATCGTCTTCTTGTTTTGAGTTAGAACCCTTTGGGTTCGAGTTAGTAGTAGCCACTTCACTTGGAGTGAGCATAATAGCTTGTGAAAAGGTTAAGGCCTACAAGCTGATTATAGATGATAATATTTTGGACGTTATGCTCATAGTATTTTCTAAAGAACATTTCATTTTGGAAGGCGAGTAAGCTTTTATCCATTGAAGCATGGGGTTACCTAGCATCAATTTCTAGAGGAAATAAATCCAACTTGTCATTTGATGCAGTGCCTATAGTCGGAGAGTTTGCTGACGTGTTTTTTGACGAGTTGTCGAGATGTCGTCGCTTAGAGAAGTCAATTTTTGTATTGAGTTAAAGCCTTGTACTGTGCCTATCTCAGAAGCACCTTATAGAATGGCCTCAGTAGAACTGAAGGTCTAGTTGTTGGAGTTGATTGAAATTTAGTTTAATAGATTGAGTGTGTCGCCTTGGGGAGCTCCAGTGTTGTTTGTTAGGAAGAAGGATGGTTCGATGCATCTGTGTATTTATTATCGAGAGATGAATAAGGTAACAGTGAAGATTAGGTATCCTTGCCAAGGGATTGACGATTTGTTTAACCAGCTTCAGGGGCTTCAGTGTTCTTCAAGATTGATTTGCGGTTTGATTATGACCAGTTAAGGATTAGAGAGAAGGACATTCATAAAATAGCATTCAGATCCCGTTTTGAACACTATGAGTTCATGGTAATTTCGTTTGGGTTAATCAATGCACCTACAACGTTTATGGACATGATGGATAGAGTGTTCAAGGAGTTATTGGACAAGTTTGTAATAGTATTCATTAACAAAATCTTGATTTACTCAAAGACCAAGCTTGACCATGAGGTCCATTTATGGAAAGTTTTATCTCCACTTAGACAAAATCAGTTATATACAAAATTTTCTAAGTGCGAGTTTTGGCTAGATGAAGCTACCTTCTTAGCGCGTGTTATTTCAAGCAAGGGCATTTCAGTGGATCCTACTAAGATTCAGGCAGTGAACAACTAGAGCAGTCCTACTTCAGTTGCAAAAGTAAGGAGTTTTCTATAACTAGCTGGTTATTACAGGCAATTTATGGCGAATTTCTCGAAGCTAGCAAGCCCTATAACTCAGTTGACTGGAAAGGGTCAAGCGTTTGTGTAGACTGAGGAGTGTGAAATTGTTTTTCCAAGAGCTAAAAAGGCATTTGACTACCACTCATGTGTTGGCTCTTCTAGAAGGATCAAGTGGTTTTATGGCGTTCATATGAAAAATGGAAAGGTTATAGCTTATACTTCGAGACAACTTAAGAATTATGAGCATAATTGCTCAACTCATGACTTGGAGTTGGAGTTGTGGTTTTCACACTTAATTTTTAGAGGCACTGTCTGTATGGGGAAAAGATTCAGATTTTTCACTGATAATAAGAGTTTAAAGTATTTCTTTACCCACAAGGAATTGATTATGAGACAACGCCACTGGTTGGAACTGTTGAAAGATTATAATTGTGAAATCCTCTATCATCCAGGAAAAGTTGATGTTGTTGCACATGCCTTGAGTAGGATGACTTCACACTCAACAACTTTACTTGTTACTCAGGCTTCTCTATAGAAAGAGTTAGACAGAGCAGAAGTTATATTAGTTTAGAAGGCTACAGCGAAGTTAGCAGGGTTGACGATTGAGTTCTCGTTAAGACAGTGAATTGTGGAGGGTCAGTAGAGGCATCCTAGTTTAATGATTTTTTTTGGTTGGGCACATGCCGAGAATGGTGGTGACTGGTTTATTACATCTAATGGTGGGTTACCCTTCAAATAGAAGTTAGCGGTTCCTGGTGATGTCGAGATCAAGGTGGAGTTGTTGTTTAAAGCTCATAAATTACTGTTTTCTTGGCACCCAGAGAGTACCAAGATGTATTAGGATCTGAGACATATTTTTTGGTGGAATAATATGAAGAGAGACAAAGCCGCATATATCAGCAAGTGCTTGACTTTCCAGCAAGTTAAAACGCGAAGACAAAATCCAGTTGGGTTGTTGCAACCTTTGAGCATTCTAGAATAGAAGTGAGAGGACATTTCTATGGATTTTATATCAATACTTTTTAGGACGCCGAGAGGATTCACTGTGATATGGGTGATTGTTGATCAACTTACCAAGTGCGCCCACTTTATACCAAGAGCACTAGACTACTATGTTGAGAAATCGACATAGTTATATTTGGATGAGGTTATACACTATCATGGGATTCCTGTTAGCATTGTCTCATAAAGTCCACCTGTTTCACTTCGCAGTTCTAGAAGAGCTTACATGAAGGTCTTGGAACCGTTTTTAAGTTCAGTACTGCATTTCATCCTCAGATTGATGGTTAGATCAAGAGGGTCAACCAAATTTTAGAAGACATGTTAAGAGCCTGTGTGCTTGATTTTCCGGCAGTTGGGATAAGTGGTTATACCTGATGGAGTTAGCCTATAATAGCAGCTATCAGCCTACGATTCAGATAGTTGCATATGAGGCCTTGTATGACAAGCGTTGCAAATCACCTACATTTTGGGAGGAGGTAGGAGAGAGAAAACTACTCGGTCCCGAGTTTTACAGTTGACAAATGGTGTAGAGCAAAATATTTATGAGAGAATGCTTACAACTCTAAGCCAACAGAAAAACTATGCAAATGTCAGGCGCCAAGATTTAGAGTTTGAAGTTAGGGAATCACATTTTCTTCAAGGTTTTGCCTATCAGGGGTCTTTTGAGATGCTATAGTTTGTTGGATCTTTTGATATCATTGAGAGGATTGGAGCAATGGCATATCGATTAGCTTACCTCTCTCCATATCTAGTTTGTACTATGTATTCCATGTTTTGATGCTCAGAGAGTACGTGCATGATCCTTCACATGTTATTAACCACGAGCCATTATAGTTGAATGAGGATTTGAGAAAAAGCTGGTTCAGATTTTAGACAGAGACATGAAAGTCCTAACGAACTGAAAGATCAGTTTGGTCAAGGTTTTATGGAGAATTCAATTGGTTGAAGAAGCCACCTGGGAGAGGGAAGATGACATACATTCTCCTTACCTAGAGTTGTTTCTACCTTAGGTAGCTTTCGAGGACAAAAGTTTTCTAAGGGGGAATATTGTAATAGCACGAGCTTTTCTCTCCTGCAATTTAAGGTTAGTTTTGGACTTACCATGATTCTGAAGAATTTATTTTTATTTAATTTTGGCCTAAAAGTACTTATTTACGTTCAAACCAAAGAACGACATTTTAGTAATTTTCTAATGGCAGACAAAAATGGGTTTTGATTAGGTTAATTAATATTTTGCATAGAATTCATGCCCGATGTTGCATGTCGTTACGAGCAACTGCAAGTGAGGTGACGCCAGGTGTGCACGTGTGATTCGCCCCCAGCTCGCCGAATGCCTCAGCTAATGAGCGAGTGCATCGTCCTGCAGCTCAATGTTTGTTTCCTCTCAGCTGTGCGAGGTTGCCAGCCATCGAATCGGATCACTGCCACGTGTATTAAGGCACCATCGCCACCATCTTCCTCTAGCCAATAAAAAAATGGTTATTTTGTCGGTCAGCCTGCAACTTTATCGCCCGAGTCGTACACGTGTCTTGACCTGACATTAGCGTGCTCCAAGCCTACTCTCAGCCATTTGCAATGTGCCACGCATCCCCAGACCGGCACCTTCTATCCTCTGCCCATGGGTATTAAGCGCCGCTGGCGGTTGTCGTCCAACCACAGGTCGCCGTCAACTTCGCCATAAAAATTTAAGGTAGTCCATTTTGAGTAATTTCAATGCTATAAGTCCAATTTTGATAGTCTTATGTGCTATTTTGACTCGCGGGCCAGTTAAAATTGGGGAAGCTTTTAGGACTCGCGGTTCTAGCATTTTAGGGATTATGATATGAATCTCACCACCAACTAGTAATTTCATGGAGGACCAATTATAAGAAGCAAGGAAGAGAAGATTCTAGAGACATTGATATTATCATGCAAAATTTTAAGCAAATACAATTAAATATTTCATATTTTAGGACTTTTTAAATTCAAACATTGTCAAA
>JBBMEG010070883.1:0-13133 GCA_037832605.1 Cyclanthera cordifolia | reverse complement strand
TTTAAATACACCTAACAAACTCATCTAAAATGTCCTAAGCAATTATGAGCTTGTTTGACAATGTTTGAATTTAAAAAAGTCATAAAATATGAAATATTTAATTGTATTTGCTTAAAATTCTGCATGATAATTTTAATGTCTCTAGAATCTTCTCTTCCTTGGTTCTTATAATTGCTCCTTCATGAAAATACTAGTTGGTGGTGAGATTCATATCAGTTGAAATATGACATAAGTTATGAAACTTCAAATTTTATCTAAGTTATGGAAGTTAACTTTCAAGATGTGTTGAAATATGAACTATCAAATTTCAAATTTTATCTTAGTTAAGACGCTTAACTTTTGAATGAGTGTTGAAACATGAACATAGTTATGAAAATTCAAATTTTACTATGTTATAGAAGTCTACAATTGAAGTTATGAAATATAACTTTTCACCATGTATTCAAATATGACATAAGTTATGAAATATGAATTAGTGTTGAAATATGAACTAAATTATAAAAATTCAAATTTCATTCAAAGTCCATACAAAGTTCATACAAAAAGTCCATACAAAGTTCATACAAGCATTATCCATTACAAAGCAAACAAACAGACCAAAACAAAAGTTAAAATCCATTACAAATAAGAAGGAATGACTAAAAACTTACCTTCAATTCGAGTTAGGAACTTCTTCGCACATGGTTGAACAACTTCGAGCCTCCTCGTGATATCAAAGTCTCACCTACAAAACAAATTATGTTAGTAAAGAATATAAAAAATTGAAATCAGAATGAAGAATAAAGAGTAAAGATGAGAGAAGGAAGAACTTACCCAAAGTAAGTTATGAAACCTTGCATTTGAAACCAATGAACCTTTCATTTTTATAACACAATGTGAATTAGATAAGACCAACCAAAATATTTAATATGTTGGATAAAAGTCTTATCAATCTAGAGAATAAATGTTCTAAATTAATTAGGTAGATAAAAATCAAATCAAGTATACTTACTAGGATACTCTGAAGTACACTTTCTAGGATATGGTAGATATGAACCATTAATGACCTCAAGTTTAGGACACTTCATTTCAAAATAAAACCAGCATAGCTACAACTTGTAACACCAACTGATAGGCTCCAAGGTTGCTTGGTTTTATAAAGCTAGAGGTCCTTCTAGGATCCTTGTAAAATCTCACAAATATGGAAAACTCAACACTCGATCCCAACCAAGAGTTATGTGAGAATGGTGAATACACTCTTAGAACTCCCTTAGAACCTATGATGGTCACTCTTAGATCCTAAGACAACTCACTCAAGAATTAGTTTGATCAAGACTAATCCAATGAATTGATTTTTACATTCAAATCTAAAGCAAGATTTGAAAAAAATACAACACCAAAAGGGGTCAAGAAAACTCAAAGTTTTATATTAATATTCTACATAAAATGTGGTGTTACAAGCCCTTTTTAAGGCCATAACTTCGTGCATGGGTTGGAATACAAAAGGTCTCAAAAAGCTCTTAAATGCACTTTGTGGAAAATAACACCTAGGAAGCCAAAAGTCAATTGTACATCAATTGAGAGGCTTAAATGCTAGACAAAAAGGTAGATATGCATTTAAATACACCTAACAAACTCATCTAAAAGTCTTAAGTAATTATGAGCTTGTTTGACAATGTTTGAATTTAAAAAGTCCTAAAATATGAAATATTTAATTGTATTTGCTTAAAATTCTGCATGATAATTTCAATGTCTCTAGAATCTTCTCTTCCTTGCTTCTTATAATTGCACCTTCATGAGAATGACACAAGTCATTGGTTGAATTCGTATCACCAACTAGCCTCAAGATTGTTTAACCAGCCTCATAAGTGGGAAAGCAACAAATTCAGTGAATATCATAGTCACTAAACATGGCCAAATTCATATGTAAACCAAGATACAACAATATGTTGATCGGCACACATACGAATCTATCACAAAAGTTCAACAATCTACTGTCAACATTAGTATCAGTAAAGCATCATAGGCCAGGGACATAAAATTATCAAAACATAATGCCTCATTGGCTAGTTTTATTCAAAGCAAACAATCAACATCATTGACAATTACATAGTACATAACAAGCTAAAGCATGCTATTTTTAAGTCCATCAGAAGCAAGAGGAATACAAACATCATTGGCCATAAGAGAAGAGAAACAGGTCTTCAAGTTGTAGGCAATGGTATAAACATGAGTTCCATTGAGGTTAAACCTCAATGAAACTAGGAATTCTCTTCACCAGTACAACCTAAACACAAACAAATGACAAACAAATGATAAATCGAATAAAAACAATAACAACAATAAAGAGTAAAGATGAGAGAATTACCTTCAATATGTCGTCTTCGATAACAAACATGTTATAGATAACAGTATGAGCATAACATTCTTTGAAGATTAACCTCGAAGAATGATACACATCAATACCAGTATAACCTAATTTAGAAGCAAAGAAGTTAGTTCTAAAAATAGTGACCATATATACGAAATACAAACCGACAAAGCAAATGTACAAGTCGGTGAACCCTAACTCCATATCGAAATCCCAGAGACAAAATAGAGACAAATAGGTGAAAATAGGTGAAACCCTAACACTAAAAAATAAAAAACGACACATATTTGGACATGGATATACAAAACAAAGGGAAATCGCAGACATATACACATAGAAAACAAAAAATGAGCCGAAACCATAACTCACCGTCTTCAAGAAACCAAAAGATCTGGACATGGAAATCTAAAATAGAGAGAAACCAGAGATAAATCACAGAGTAATACATATAGAAACAAAAAGATTTATGACCTGTTCTCTAGTATTAATGCTCTATGATTAAAGTATTAATGTAATTCTCTGCTGATTGGTTATTTTTAGAAATTAATGATTTAAATGAATGCTCATTGAATTGAATATTTGTCTTTTTTCTTGAATAGTAATTTATTAGACTCGAATGAAACTATATCATAATCTAATATCCAAATTTGAGTATTTGAGCTTGCATATCTTGTTGTTCCTGTCAAATTCTTGTTGTCTCTGCACAATATTAGTAGTTAACATTTGTTAAAATCGATGAATTGTTACTTTGGAATAAAAAAATATGTTCTTTTTTTTTTATATTGTGGTATTGATGCCAGCGCTTCGACACCAGAAAACAAGGGTTTTCTTTAATTACACATTCAACTTGAAGGTTCAAACATGTAGCATTGGTCTACAATCTAAACGATGGGGTAGTTCGCAACATCACTTTTCCCTGACTTCTGAACCAGACTATTTTTATCTGCTTTTCTTAGAATAAATACCACTATAGCTAAGAATTAACAATTAGAAAAGGAAACAAAGAAACTTCAATTGGAAAGTAGGGAAATGATAATACAATACTTTTGAAAGAAACTAATTAAATGTATCATAAGTATAAATATGGAGTTACAATGCAGAAACTTTCACCTCTGTTCCATTTTGGTTCGTAGACTTTCAAAAGTCCAATAACCCTTTTTGTTACTAATTTTTTTAGCAATAACGTTTCTTCTTATTTTAATCAAACGGACACATTTCTTCGAGACATCAACAAGATCGAATTCACTTCTTGGAAAAGTGCGGACAATCCATCAAAAAGGGATTTCAGGTTTGTCAAAGACAAAGAAGGACACTACTACATTTGGAAGAATTATGCACAGTATTGGATCAACAAGGAACTGTGCTACAGTTTCTCCTCTCAGTCGAAAACTGATGCATAGATCATCTAAAGAATTTAGTTGCCTTTCAACTAAATTATATTCTATACCAATATGCACTATAAATATTACAAATAAGAAACATAGAAATTGTTATACCTTTTTTTTCCAATTTAGCTCTTCATTTAATCTTTAAACTTCTATAATCCATAATCTTATTTTTCATACCTTGAAAATCATATCCAACTTTGCTGCACTTCCCACCGGATGTGCCAATACTGCACCCAATTTTGCAGCTGCAATCTTTACTATTATGTAATCTCAAAGTGCAAGCAAAACAAAGTAATCTGCCTCCAATTTTCTCAGGGTGAGGCTGATATGGTGGGCTGATTCTAAGCTCTAAGTTCAAATCTTGAAACCGTTCTTCAATTGAAGAGTCATTGACAATCATACCTAATATATCTTCCAATTTCACATCATTTATAGTTATAGAGATTCTTGTTTAAGCCATTTCTTGAACTGGCTTGTTAATTGGGCTATAAGAAACAGGTATGTTCATAAGCTTCCTTCTAATATGAGTATTCCAGTAATTCTTAATCTCATTATCTGTTCTTCTAGGTAATCTCCCAGCAATCAAAGACCATCTATATTGTGAATATTTATTTTTTATCAACAGTGAATATCAACTATACTGTGGATTACCATTATGTTCAAACAGTTATGCTTTCCGGCGGGAATTTGCTATTCAAGGCAAGAAACAAAGAGAGTGGAAAATAGGATGTATTTTGGTCCAAAATGGATAACAAAAGTGATATGTTGAACCCAAATTTGTTGACGAATGGAACTCTGGTGTTTACTCAAGTGGGTGTCAAAGAAAATCAGGAATTTGCCACATGGAAGTTCAAAGTGAAGACTTTTTGACAGTATATGTGAAACTAGGGATGATATCTTATATCAATCCAATTTCATCGAACGATAATCGGGACTGTGCAGGATAAGTGTCAAAACTGTAACTGTCCGGCATATTCGAAAACAGAGGTGAATTAATGAGGGATTTAGTTGAAAGGAAAGATTCTTTAGCAATAACATTTCTCTTTTAAGGAATTAGGAGGTGGGGAATATGAGTTTCTTTAAGTTGCACAAAATTAGTAACAAACCTGAAAATTAAGGTCTGTTTGATAACCTTTGATTTCTGGGGTTTGAGAACTAAGTCTGTAAATACTACTCCATAGCCTACCTTGTTTATTTTGTTTTGGGTGATTGTTACTAACTTACCGGTATTTCCTTCATCACTCGAATCTTTTCATCAGGCAAGAGAGAGTTACTATGGAAACATTAACCAACTTGGCTCAGGAGCTCGTTGGCACCGAAAAGCAGGCCAGGAAATTTACTCGCCACTTCTTTTAATATTTGCACAAGAGGTATATGATATGAACTTATTATGATAATGTTAATAACATCCAAATTTCCTGTGTTAGTAATGTCTATTGATTTTTACAGAAAAAGGAGAGGTGGACTGCATCTAAGGTGACCAAATCAACAATAATGGATCCACTTACAGCTTGCCTCTCAATGTTGCCTTGACTTCTCTTCAGGAGTTGAAAGGTGGAACTGTACTCATCTGGTTGGCACATCTATATGAGATAAAAGTTTAAATCCCTCATTAATTCACATTGTTGTGATTTGTAAATAATTTAATTTAGTTTCTTTTAGGTTAAAATACCATTTTTGTCCCTAGACTTTTACTTTGTTCCATTTTGGTTCCTAGACTTTCAACAGTTCAATAGCCATGTGGTTATCATAATAACCATTGATTATTAGCGTCAACTAAATTCATAACATTTCTCCTTTTCAGGAATCAAGAGGCGGGAATTATGAGTATTATAAAACCATAGACTTTAAATTAAACAAAATTAGTAACAAATCTTCAAATTAAGGTCTCTTTGGTTACCATTTATTTTAGGGGTTTGAGAATTAAGTCCGTAAATACTACTCCATAGCCCTCCTTTTTTATTGTTTATTTTTTTGGGCGATTGTTACTAACTTTACCCATATTTCATTCGTTACTCATTTTGAACAAATCAAATAAATAATCAATTTCTGTCAACTCATTTGAAATCATTCATTGATAACCAAATATTTATAACCATCAAAATAAGCACTCACTTTTTAACCACGTCAAAACGAATTATTGTCGGTTATTATCCAAATGAGCTATTAAATGCAATCTCTTTACAAAAACCTTTCTCTAAACGAACTATTACTAAAATTTAAATTTTAATCCATAACGAAAAATGAAATTCACAAATTGAACCGAGCTATACCCAAAATTTTATCTGAGAAAGAAGCACAATCCAGGAAGTTACATGAAATAAGTTTAAAGCTAGATGTTGAACTTTGTGCATCTGAGTCTTTAAAGTCTGAGGTTTTGCAATTAAGAGCTGAGACTAAGAAATTGAATACTTTGAGGAAGGATTTGTTTACCGAAGTTCAAAGCCTCACTAAAGACGTTACTCAATTGCAAGCCGAAAATCAGCAGCTAAATGCTATGAGAGCTGATATAGGTGGATTGCACCAAGGAGGTTCTTGATGCCAGTTTTGATATGGAACTTTTATTTGATTGGTGTTGGATCCTAGTCTATGTTTCGTTCTCTTTCTATTTAGCATTTCGTGCTGTTAGGACAAGTCGAGATAAACATCAAGAGCATATTGTTAGTCTATTCGATGATCGAATTGATCGTGCCCAATGTTTTTAGGAGGGCTTATGAGTATGAAAAGAAAGCCAACGAAGAACAAATTGAACAAAAGCAAGTGATGGAGAAGTACCTTGTCAACGTAGTGAGAGCGCAAGGATTAGGTTAATTCTAACTTGTATCTTTTTTATTAAAATGAATTGTTAGTTCTTTTTTGTGTTCTAGCCAGTTTTTGATAAATGACAAAATGTGTATCCAAATTTGTTTCAATGTTTCCTATAGACTATTGTTCGGGTTTGTTTAGTTGGATTATTTGGATGCAATCTGTTCTGGTTTTACCGATCCAACTTTTAATTAATTTTCAAAATTGTTTATTAGACTTAATATGTTAATTCAACATTGTTTTAATCATAATTATGTTTGCTTACGCCCAATTTTTATTGATTTTCACAATTTTTGACATGATATTCAACTTTGTTTTAATCAAAATGGTGTAGATAATACATTCAATATATTTTACAACTCAATGAGAGTTTTTTATGCTAGGTAGTAAATCCTGTCATGAAAGATGCACTCCATCTTGCTACATGTTATATATTTTTTGGTATACATACTTCATAATGTTATTATATTAACTACTTTGATTAGCATCAGCAGTTTTGTAACTTTAGCATCAAAATTTTGGTCATTCAAAATTTGGAGTTATTTGTGTCGTCTTTATGTATTTAAATTGTGTGTCAATGTGTCAATCAAATTGGAATGTTTGTGTGTGTCGGTGTTTTATAAAATATTGATCATCATTATATTCATCCTTTTGCCAATGTTAATAATTTCACCTTTGATACTGCACAGAAGGTATAATTTGAATCAAACAAGACTCGATAATTTGTGTTGAATTCTCATGCTTTGTATTCCACGCAAGAACATTTATTGATGTAGCACAATCTTGACTGCTTATTTATGCTTATGCCCACTATAACATCAACATGTTCTTGCTATATCTAGACCAGGATGATTTATTTTGTTGAACTCTTAATTACTTTGTTTAGTTCTCTCATTGTTTTTAGAGTGCGGAACATCACCAACATAAAACAATAAAGATTGTGTTGTGAGCAGAAATTCATGGTTGAACCTAAAGATTCAACAAAAAAATTGACAGTGAGTTTTTGTTTCCTTTTCTTTTGTTCAAGTTAATTTGCAATGGGTTTGAAATTCTACAACTTTCCAATTTATATTCTCAAATATACAAAATACCATCATGGACAATATCAATTGATTCGAGAGCAGATGATTTTATAGAGGACTTTAATAATTTAGGATTAATTTTCTACAAAAATAGCGTACATAGATAAAACAAGGATACATCAACATCATTCTTTAAACATTAGAACACGACCGTGGTATTAATAAATGCAATGAGAAATCAGTTTTTATAAATTATTCATGAGATGATTCCAAATTATACAACATTTCTTGTAATTATTGACTATCATGGTGTTATATAATCAAAATACCTTCGATTGAATCAGAAACATGCAAATTAGAAGTATCATGCATTCATTTTTGATTAGGGCACTTCTACTATTCTCACGAGAAAGTCTTTATCTTGTTTTTCAGGTTGATTACATTGCTCATCCAAATCATGCTATATTTTGTATATTTCCTCGCTGTTGTATTTTATTCAAATATGCAAGATGATTAATTTTAACAGAATTTACTTGATCAGTACTAGCTTGGTGATAGTATGAGCCATGAGGATTTTTTTGGGACACTGCATGATGCTATTTTGTAAATTTTCTTGTTGTGTTTTATAGTGAACTGCATGTATTTGGGAGAGAAGTTTTACTTGGTTGCTGAGGACCATGCATGTGACTAACCACCTTATAAATGCTTAGTTGAAAATGGAGTTAATAAAAAAAAATTGAAAGTTAATTTATGTCACAACTAATATTCGGACCAAGGTCTATTCTAAAGCAGTTACCTGTCATACCAACTCCACTAACAACAGTTTATTGGGAATTTAAGGTTAACTATTTAAGAAATAGAAAATTTGAGGATCATTTTGCAAATAAGCAAAACTTAAGCCTAGTTTTTCCCCCTTCTCTTTCAACCTCTCCCCTCCCGTTTTTGTCCGATTCCAGTTTGCGAGCAGCCCCTCCCTCTCTTGACATCTCTCTCTCTGTCGCCTCTCTCTCTCCTTCGGTTTCTCCCTCTCGCGATATGTCTTACCTCTCGCGCGCGACATCTCTCTCCCTCTCTTAGTCTGTTATGTTTCCTTCCTCTCCCTCTTCATTCGAGCAGGCAAGGCCACGCTGGCGAGAAGCGTCAACGTTCATCCTATTTCGTCGCGTGGAGCATTGCTGCCAGCAATCATGTGACGCGAGACCCGTCGACTCACGTCCAGATCTGTTGTCGACAAGCCGTTCGTTGCCAGTCAGTCCCGTGAAGCTTGTTTGTGGAGCTTATTCACCAAGCAATCCTTATCGATAGCTTCGTCTCCTCTTGTGCTTGTCGCTTCATTCATCGTGAGTGGCGCTCGTTGTCTCCTCTGGTACTGCTGGTGTAATTGACAAGGGCTACCCAAGTTGTTATTAGGAGTTCGTTGGATTTGTATTTGGGATTTAGCAAGTCTCTTTGTGGTTTGGTTGTCGCTTGTTCTAATTTAAGTCGGTGGTGTTTGTTGCTGTTTTAGGAAGCAAGGTGATTTGAAATTAGTTCGAGCTGGTTTGGTTGTGTTTGGTCCGGCGATCAGAGTTTAGTGGTTTTGGTTTTGCAAGGAAGGTGTTCGACAAAATTCTTGTGAGAGTTTGTGAGTTATTGAGTGGCATCGAGGCGTTGGCCCTCTAGGTTTGATTGAAGGGTTGGTCGAAAGTCTGTGAAGCATTTGTATGGATATCCTCGGTTGGATACAAGGCTAGTAAGCTTCAAGTTAGCCTCTCGGCTAGTTTGTTCACGTTGTGTAAGCTATTGTTGGTACACTTTTTACCTTTTAAGTATGTGTTGGTGTTGTTTTGGGTTCTCTTAAATGCTTACTTGTTTTGTTGTTTAATTGTAGGTGTGCAGCTTAGCTAGAACAATCATTGTGGCTCCAGCCTCGTGCTAGTCGATTCTTTTGAACGTAGTGTAAGGGACCCTAACATGTGCATAAGTAGTTGTATTCTTGCTTGGTTGGTCTGTTTATCGCGTTGTTACAAATTTATTGCTCGATATTTCTTTATTGAATTTGAAAGCATGTGGGATGTGATTTGGTAGGCTAGAATATGGATATGGGCAGTTTTGTTGCTCGATATTTCTTTATTGAATTTGAAAGCATGTGGTATGTGATCTGATAGGCTATAATATGGATTATACGTTGTTTGTTGCGCAATATTTCTTTATTGAATGTGAAATCTTGTGGTCTGTGATCTAGTAGGCTAGAATATGGATTATGCGTTGTTTGTTGCTCGCTATTTCTTTATTGAATTTGAAAGCATGTGATCTGTGATCTGGTAGGTTAGGTTATGGATTATATGTTATTGTTGTTCGTAGTACATCATCAATAATTTGTGGAAAGACTTAAGGAAAGTCATGCATGTCTTCTTCAAAATTGTCTTGATTCAGAAATTGATTGCTGCTTGCTTGAGTCACTTTCCTTGATGGAGCGACTTTCCTAAAGTTTTCTTTTCTTCAAAATTGTCTAGACACGACTCCTTCCCTCCATATGGTGGTTGCAGTAGACCATGGGGTCTATTGTTTGTGTGACACGTCAGTGGGCGACCCATAGGGGTGTGGGGTTGGACGCAACAAACGTTTCCTTGACGGATAGAGGTTACTATTGTAAAAGGCTTCGCACGTTATTAAGGCGGTGATCGCTATATCGACCTGAAGTGTGGAGGGACAGACCATAAGGTTGATAGTATGCACTCAGTAACTTGGCATCGGTTGGGAACCTGGTCGTACATACGTGTAACCTAGCTGAGTAGTATAAGGCGTACAAGGTGAGATAATAGGAATGAGGCATCAACTGATTATCCCTCATCGCAAGAGTTGGAGCGGGAAATTGCTAGGTAGTGAGCAGCCGAATTTGCTTAAGCATAAGTGACCACAGCGCTAGCAGGTTGGATCACTCTCGGCTCGAACCGTGCGTGATACCTGATGTGTTCGGGATTCACTCCACCATGCCAGAGGGACCCAGATAGCCTAGGCGACTCCAATGGTTAACCCTTGCCCCTAGGCACTGTGCCGTACTTGAGAGAGTTCGGGTAGTGGCTTTTTAGGTTTCATGGCATGTGCTAGTGAGGCCTCTCCTCGAGAATTGTCTAAGGGCCATCGGTCCAGGCGACTCGAGTTCTCGAGAGTTAGGATACTTCCCTTCATTTGTTGTGATTTTCATAGACTATTGATTAACGCATGTCTTGTTCTATATGTCGCGTGCACCCTGTGCGAGGTTTCTTACTGAGTTTTCACCGACTGACCCCTTTGTTTTATGTTCGGTATGCACTAGGATGGATGACCGACAGCTGAGGATAGACCCAGGGAGGAACAAGTCCGTTGTATTTTATTTACAGTTGTTTTACTTAAAGTCGAGTTGTAACTCTTTTTGCACGAACTATTGTAATATCTTGGTTTTAAATTGTTTTAGTTTTCAAACAGAGATCTCAGGATCCATATTTATGTTTAAAACTATTGACTGCCTGGGTAAGATAAGTGTTTTGTTTGGAACTTGCAGGGTCGTTTTAAATGTATTTCGAAATGTCCAGGTTCTGTTTTACAGGTTTTGCAGGTATGAGTTTCCCATATTTTAGGGGAAATTCTACTGAAATTTTCTTTAAAATTTTCATGCATTAGCAAATTCTGTGCTATACCTAACAGTTATAGACCGGGTCGCTACAGTGGTGCAGCGGAAGCGTGGTGGGCATGTAACGCTTGGGGTTATGAGGGGTACATGAATGAACTGAGTCCACATCCGAATGAGAGGGATATTGTTAATATAGTCCCATGGTTAAGAAAGGCTTAAGAGAATTGATTTGTACTACCTTTACCAACAAGTTACATCTTCCTTTTCGGTGAGTCAATCGAAGGAACTTCACAATTAAGCGTGCTTAGCTTGGAGTAGTCCTAGAATGGGTCTCCTAGGGATTTTCCTAGGATGCATGTGAGTGAGGACAAACCATGCGAAAAAAGACCCGTGTTGGTTTGTTGGGATAGTCTTCATTCTCAGAAGCGCTTAAAGGCTGGTAGTTAATGTGACCGGGTTGCAGGGGATGTAGGGGAATGCCAGGGCCCAAAAGGGTCAGGTCTGGATTCCAAGACCTCATCCGAATACTGGACTACGGGCTTTACTAATGGTATCAGAGCAGAACCTCTTCTAGTAAGATGTGGTTCGGGGACGAACCAAAGCCGAAGCTGGTGGCCATGTAATGCCTGGGGTTAGGAAGGGTACATGAATGAACCGAGACCACATCTGAAAGAGAGGAATCTTGGGGAAGCTTGGAGTAGTCCTAGAATGGGTGATCTCCTAGGGAGAGGGGGTTCCATTGAATTCATTAACCAGACATTATAAATTGACACTCCTCTCTTCAGGTACAAAAGACCATTTCCATCTAATAAAATATATTTCCGAGAATGATTTTGCGGAGAGAGAATAGGAAAGTGAATGATTATAGACAAAATGATTAATTATAAAGCTGCTTTTCTTTGCTTATTGGGATACGATTCTTGTCATTTTTGCACCTTAGATTCAGTATTAAAGAATCTAAAAGATTAGTTCTTTATGTTCTCTTATTTTGACATTATTTATTTTGTTTTCAGCTTAGAAAGCATCTAGTAACTAGTAACTGATAGCTACATTGATGATTCCATTCCATTGTTAGATGAATATTGCAAGGAATGCTGGTATAACAATTTTGGGGGAAATGGTCTACATCCTGGAATAGGTAGTCTACACCTTCTCTTTTAGTTTGTATTATTACTGTTGAAAGATTGGCTAGTCTAGAAAGGCAATGATGCAATCTTTTGGATCCTATTAATCAAAACTAAATTTTTCTACCTAATTGAGATTTTAATTTTACATACGTTTTTGGTTCAAGAAAGGTTAAAACTTGTAGCCAAAGAATTGTATTATAATGTGATAGTATCCAAGATCTAGAACTCAAAATTTGTATTTTAAATATAAAAAATAAAAGGAAATACAAACTGATCAAGTATTTGTAGGTACTTGGAACCTTCCATTCTTGAACACTAAGTCCAATACCAAAATAGCTACATGATTCATTTCTCTATACACAATCCTTCTATTTATAACCAAAAGTCTAATAAATTCCTTAATTAATTGCTCATGTACCTCTATATGAATACACACATACAAACTTTCATTCACACCTTATCATGGTGCATGCATCCATTTTTCATTCTTCTTCTTTTGTTGCTTCAACAATTTTTTGATATGTAAACCTTTGTACTGATTTTTTTCTTGATACATAATGTGTAATCGTTCTTCCATTAATTAGCTATAATTTTACAAGTAGAACTTTAAAATGCAGATTACAAAAGAACTAAAGAAATATCAAATTTATGTGAATATTTATTTAAGTTGGGTCTTAAAATGAACTCACTTAAAGAGTTACATATATCCATTCTCTTCTTTTGTTCTCTCTCTTTTGAATTTTAGTTTCTCAAAAGCTATAACTTACTTTTCTCTTCTTAATTTTAGTTTCTAATTGCTTATTGACTTTAATTTTCTTATCTTTTGTGTGTGAGCTAATCCAAGCAAAT
>JBBMEG010070852.1:0-13142 GCA_037832605.1 Cyclanthera cordifolia | reverse complement strand
GCGAACTTTTCATCTTACGAAGTCCATTCCCAAGATGAAAAAGACTCTATCCGGGATTGAAAGCTTGTTGAATAAACAAGTTGAATGAGGAAGAGGAAAATGCAATCTGGAGATTTTGTTAGCTCCTGGGGGCATATGCAGCTAAGGCATTTGCATGTTCATGTGGGAGATTGCTCAAAAGTGGTTGCATTTGTTGGCCATACCGTGAAAGTAGATGCGAGAAAGCTCTGCCTACTTGCGCTTTAACTTCAGGCGTCTCAATGGGAGATACCACAACATGAGCAAAGATATTAACCAACTCCGGAACCAAAGAAAGGATCTGCAGTTGATGCACAAATAAGCAGAATTTAAAGCATCCATATTTTTTTCCAATACCGAACAAACTGGTCTTTGCGATATTCTCTCGTGTTTGATCATCCCTCAATTTAAAATAGTTCATTTTTTCCCTTCAATTTTCAGTTTCATCTCTCCCTAACTAACAGTTAAACATTGTGTCAGGTATAAGATTTAATTAGGGCACTGTGCTTATTTTGAAATGTTTGTATCATTCTAGCCCTATCAAAAAGATCAAGTAAAATGTTTACGAAGAATTGAAAAAGGAGAGAATTCTACGGACATAGCTAAGTTAGGGGCATGCCTTTAATAAGGATAACGACTCTTGAATGATGTCTGTGCTCTTTTTTTTATTATAGTTATGATTCTCTAATTAATAGCTGGAGATCTCTAATATAACTGGATTGTCCAGTATTTTGTAATTTTGTAATTTCCTATCATTAATAAAATTGTTTCTTATTAAAAAAAACCCTTGAATTGTTTGAAAGGTTGATTAGAAATTTCTTCTGGGACAGTAAAAAAAGGCAGTTCCATCAATCATCTGGTTAGATGGAACCAACTAGTTCTTGACAAAGCTTTGGTGGCCTTGGTATCGGCTCCATAAAGAATAAAAATGAAGCCTTATTGGCTAAATGGGGGTGGGAGATTCATTCATGAGCCTGATGCTTTTTGGAGACAGGTAATCACTAGTATCCATGGTCTGTCTCCGTATCATTGGCACACCCTGCCCAAGAATTCTTCAAGACTCAAAAGTCCATGGCATTGTATATCTCTGGCTTGGAGAAAGAACGAACACCTCTTGAGGATGCGAATTGATTTCTGGTCAAATGCTTGGGCTTTTAGTTCTCCACTCAAACTATCTTTGCCTCAGCTTTTCAACATTTCTCTTTTAAAGGAAGGATCAGTTGCATCTTTTTGGATGAAATCACTCACTCTTGGTGCTTCAATTTCAGAAGAATGATTTCAGAAAAGGAGGAAAGGAATTTTAGCAGGCTTCTCAAAATTGTTTCTCGTATCTCCTTGCCAGACAACAATGATAGAATAATTTGGCCTTTGGAATCCAATGAAAAATTTACAGTTAAATCCTTAGCCAACTCTCTTGAAAGTTCGAAGCCTATGGATTTGATTCTCTTCAAGCACCTTTGGGAGACTAAATGCCCGAAAAAAATTTCAATCTTTTCATGGATACTTCGAGGGCATTAATAAGGCTGACAGAACTCAGAAGAAGCTTCCCTCTTCTATGTTATCCCCTTCGGTTTGCCCATTATGCTTACTTGTAGCGGAATCTTCATCCCACCTTCTCTTCTTATGCTCATATTCTCTAGCTCTTGTTGGTCAAAGTTATTTGCACAATTCAAAGTTGCGTGGGTATTCTCAACGATTGCAAATTGAATGCTTACAGTCTTATTATTAGGCCTAGGATGTTTAAAAAAGCTAGAATCCTTTGGTCTAATGCAACAAAATCCTTATTATATGAAATTTGTTGGGAACGCAATCAAAGAATTTTTGAAGATTCAAGATTACCATGGGAAGCTAGATTCGAACAAGCCTTGCTTAAAGCCTCTCATTGAAGCTCTTTATCCAGCACCTTTAAGCCTTACTCAGCTCGAGACTTAATGATCAACTGGGAAGCTTTATTATAAGTTTTTTTGCTATTTTTTGTTCTCTGTTTTGCTTTTCTCTCTTGTTTCACTGAAGACATTTTTATTTCCTTCATTTCTTGCTTCTTTTCTTGTTGCTTCTTCTTGTATCCATTGAGGCTTGTTATCTTGATGTATTTCATTTTTCATTGTCTTAATGAGAAGTTTGTGATCTTTTCAAAAAAAAAAATTGTTCACTTCGGACATAAATAGTAACGAGGTTTGTTTTTAGTTTCATTTCACCCAAAAAGTCTTATACCAATATAAATGGTTGCCCTTATTTATATATCAATGAGCTTCCCCTTATCTAACCAAACATGGGACTACTTCATTTGTATCTCAATCGAAGACTTCACCAAAATGTTGAGTACTTAGACTGGAAACTCTCGGTAAAACTTGAACAGTTAGAAATATTTTCCCACCAGTGTCACACTATGCGCTGTGAGAGTCCCAAATTTTCCTGTTTGGGGATATTCTATATAATGAGTCAATGACAATTCAACCCCGAGAATTTCAGGAACACTCTCAAATGTTAATTTCCCATATTATTTTCACAATGTAATTGGGCAGCTAACGAAAAGTTTATATCCTTGAATTATCTCAAAGAACAGAACTAACATGCTCCATAAATAAGCAATTTTTAATGAAATGAAATTATTTAAAAAATCCATGCTTAATACCAACAGAACAAATACCTGAGGATTTGATGACAAAACAAGAGTAGACACACAACCATATACGGGCATGGACTCCTCGTGATCTTCTTTTAAAGGTAGAGCTTTAAGAAAAACTTGGAGGACCTAGGTAGCAAAATCAAAATAAACAGTTAAGCGAGGACCTACAGATGCAGAAAGAACTAAAATGGGGAGGGAAGAGTAAACAAAGATGTGCTAAGTTAATAACCTGATTCAATGGGACAGCTTCAGGGTGCACCATTATCATTCTAGCGACTGCACCAGCTGCATTATCCCTAACAGCATTGTCTGATTCTGACTCCCCAAATAATGGGTAGAGTCCACGAAATATATCATTATAATATCTGATATTGGTTAAGGAAAAGGGTCTTGGTGACTACTAAGAAAGTTCAAGGCAAAAAGTTAAAGAAAATAACATGTTCTATTAAAATGTAAAAGATAGATAAAAGCGATTTGAAGAACTTGGACCATCCCCGCCCTACCCTCTCCCCTCTCCCCTCTCCTATCTGACTCATGCTCTAAACCAAATCAGTCAATCAATGCATATCTTCTCTTCTCACTGCCTCTATTGTAACCAAATATCCCAGTAACTCCCTAGCTATTAACTAATATCCTCCTAACATTTTGATAATTTGATTATGTGTAAGTTTTTATTATATATATCTATGAGTGTTCGGGTTGCTTACACATAGATCCCAAGAAACGAAACTGCTATGATACCAATTGATAGGATCCGAACTAGAACGCAAATACAAAATACAAAATAAAAAAATAAGTCAAGTTTCAATAGGACTTGGAACCTCTCTTTCTCTATAGAGAATCCTCTCAATGAGCCCTAATGAAATCTCTCAAAAATTTGGATACCTTTACCCTCCCACAACCACTCTATTTATAAATAAAATCTCTATAACTAATTACCCATATACCCCTACATTAATCCTAATTCCTCTAAATGCCCAAACCTATAAGAATCTCAACCATTCTCATGAAACATACTATCTGACCCTACAACATTTATCCGTCAAGAAAATCGGTAGGAAATTATATTCTAAGTAAGTGGCCTAGATTGAACCAACGACCTTTTGGTAGCCTTCTAGATTCCTAGGCAAGCAACACTGACTCTAGAACTACTGAAATGACCAAGAAGATATTAACGGAAGTGGAAGCGAATTAACAAATATTAATATTTAAAAAAAACAAAATAATTGCATAGACAAGGATACTTCAATGTAGACTCGCCCCCATTCTTGCAGAACTCTCCAACACAAAATGCAGCATTTCTTCTGTTAGTTGCCTCTGGTGATGCCAATTCTTTGAGAACCAAAGGCATTACTCTCTGAAAGTTATGATTGCATTAGCAAATAGCCGCTTAAAATGTTCTCAACCAATTACAACACTAAATATGTGTTTGTCATGCATTTTGGAAAAAAAAAAAAAAAAAAAAAAAAAAAAATTAGGAGAAGTTCAGGAAGAAAATTAGTTAACTTTTTTTAATATATATATATATATATTTAAGAACTAGTTATCGAAATTCTCGAACTACTTATGATTATCGAAATATTTTTTTGTTAGTCAAAAATTTTTTTAAACACAATTTAAAATTTAAACCTAACATGCTAATTTTGAAAGAATCACTTTCAAAAGAACACCAAACACGCATTAATATAGTCAGTCCACAATATAAAGAAGCAGAATTAGATCTGCAGTATTGAGTAGTTACATCGACATAGGCAGCAATTGGAGGACCCATGTCCTGAGCTACTTCAGCAAGACAAGCGACGACCATAGTTCGATCTTGAGGTGGTCGTGAGGCTCTCTGAACGAACATGAGGGAAAGTGAGGCAAAAGTTCATAAGTTACTCTGATATAAATCTTGAAATACTATCAAGCCCAGTCACTAACTCACCGAAAATTTCATTAATGGCTCAAATAGCTTTGCAAGAATAGGTGCAAAGTAAGAACCCATGGCCTTTGCAAATGCAGGGAGCAGATCAGACACCGCATCCATAAGTACTTCATCATGTTCAGTATCATCTTCGTCTATTTCACCATCAGATTCCACTTGCTGGCAAGCAGATTCCTCACGGAGCAACACTAATGTTGCATCAATTAGCCGAGGCATATCTAATGTTTAAAGCATGCAAAAAGAGTCAGGATAGAATGATTGAATAAAAATCCATTTCACAATAATCTGAAAAATAAAAACTTACAAGGTTCCACTGCACCATAACCATAGTCCTTGATAATGTCAGCCATGCTTGTACAAGCTTGAGCAACCGTTTCCTTGTCATCATCTTCAACCATGGTCTTGATATAAATATTCATCACAGTATCTACAACAAATGGAAATGTCAAAATACCACTGAAAAACAAAGATTGAACATGTGAAAAATAGTGAAGTGGTATGCTCTTACAGTCTTACCAAAAATTTCTTTGGCCTTCGTTGATGCTTCCTGAACAATGGGAGAAAGAGGGGAGAAGTGAGAATTCAGATAGCATATCAGTTAGAAATAATTATTTTTTCCTCTATAAGTAGCCATATCCTGTTGGGGAAAGAGGGCCCATAAATGCATCCAAGTAAATATATGTGAGAAACTAAAAGATACAAAAATAAAGAATTTAAATTACCATTATACATCGATCAGAAATTCAATTAAGAAAATAACAGGAAAAATGGGGCATGACGAAACTATCGTGTTCAAAAAGGACATGTATTCCTCTCTAAATGCAAGAAGAAGTGTGTTGATTTACTCACGTTGCAATTTTGGAAGACTGCAAGAGCTGCCTTCAGAACATCTGCAGTTGCAGACAGTGAAAAATGAATACAGATGTAGTTCCCAACGAGTTAATAAAATCAATTCGATTGACGTGCAACTTCAGTTTTTTCTTCCAAATATTTACAGCAGTATGCTCTCTTGGAAAATGAAGCAACCCATGTACTCGATAATAATAAATTTATTATAAATGAGTAATAAAGATAAAGTCTAAGAAAAGAATCGGTAAATTTAGAAACCTTAAATACTATCTATTTGAAAAAACATGCTATCCAGTGACTAAATAATAATTGCAAAGGAAGTGTAACTCACGTTCCAAAGAAGTGATTGCTTGAAGTCGGACATCTTCATGAAAATAACCAGAATGCCGAACCAAAATTTTCAGGGTTTCCTCCAAATAGCTAAGTATAGTCAAAGAACCCAAAATGGTAATTGATGACAAAAGTGTTCAATGGGAGAAGAAAAAAACTATCGCAAAGGATACGGTGCGTAAAAGCTCTTTGTGTGCAGTGCAAACAAGCCAAGAGCTTGTGTTGCAGCTGCCTTTTCATCCAGCACTCCTGTCCTGATACTAATGTTTCGAACTCTGGGTTCATCGTGAGCTTCATCATCAGATGAAACTCCTCCAAAACCATTTATATTTTCATCATCTGATTCATCTATGTCCACAGCAGAGCCATCGTCAAGATTGCAAGAAGAGAATGCGAGAGGTACAACACGTGGAAGATACTGTTTTCAAAAAAAAAGTGACTTCAAAGATGTGGTAAATTTGAGAAAATGACTGGCAATGAAATCATTAAAATATAATTACCTTTATAAAGCCATCATCCAAAATTTCTGCTACATTGCTGAAAAATCCATGAGTGTACTCTCGTAATTCACTGAACTCCAAGCCAAAACCCTAATAGAAGAAAAGGGATGAATTAAGACTTGGAATGTAAATTAAGAATATCTATACCAGCAAAATACAAGAGCTTGAGCATTACAGAAATTGCCGCCTCAATAAAAGGTGGTAGAATTTGTTCCATCCCGCCTCTCCCAACAGACATAGCAACTATTCCAACCAACTCGGTAGCTCTTGCTCGGGAACAAAGCTCCTCATCCTTCGTAAGGACCATAAATATTTTCATCAGTTCCAGCACTCTCTCAGCATAAGGCATGAAAGCCTGTTCTGCTGCAGCTGCTACTGAACCGATTGCAGACTATAATTCATTCAACAATCTCAAGTCAAGAAAACATATTTGGTAAATAGAAGATTAATAAATCTTCTAAAATCTAGATGACCAGGTAGAGAAAAAATTTTAAAAGAAAACATAAGCTGTACCATGCATGTTTCCTGCAGATTCCGAGGACTGGACTGAAGAGCAGACATCAGTTTACCCATCAAAGGATCAAGAAAAGGAAGAATTTCCTCACCCATGTTCTCACAAAATGCAGCCAATGCATAGTATGACTTTTCCTGCAAATAAAAGTATCACTTTCACTAAAACTTGTGCACGATGCATAATTTATTCACGATGTAATTTCTTCTCCATGGACCCACCATACCTTCACTTCATCAGAGTTATCTTCAAGTGCCTTTAAAATGCAAGGAAGCACACTCTGGTAGAGTGACACTATTTCTGGCTGTAAATGCTCAGCAAATTGACCCAGGGCAAATGATGCAGCCCCTCTAACCATTTGTTCGGGATCCCTTAATGCCCCAAGGACAATATGAAGAACTGGTTCCAACTTATCTTTTGCATGTTCTGAACAACCTTCTGATATGACCCCTAAGGATGTCACAGAAGCTTCACGGAACTTTGGATTTGCACTTTGACTACTAAGAGAAGCAAATTCAAACACAGGGGGGAAAACATGCTTCGATAGATTTAAAGCCATTGTATCAATAACCTCAGCAGCAGCTCGATCAGAAGCAAGGTCGTCAATTCCATCTTCATCAGACGACTCGGCAAGTAAAGGGCACATAACTTGTAGAACAGGGATAATCAATTTATGCTTTTTCAGGGAATTAGCCTTGTACTTTGCTAGCCACGAGATTATCTGAATCGCCTGAGATTGAAAAAGAAAATAAGCAAGGAAATATTAGAACCAAAAGAAAAGAAGTACTATCGCTTAAATAGTCAATTCCAACTATAATAATTATTTTTTTAGAAAAACAAGCACATTCCTACCTGATGACGAGTGCTAGATTCCAAATTTTGGTTGGAACAAACTTCAAGTGAAAATTGAACAATTGATCTAACAGATTCCCCAAGAAGTGGAGCAGGAGATTCAATTAGTTCATCAAATATTTCAAAAGCTATTATTGCAACATCCTCCTCTCCATTAGCAAGGCACTGCCTGGCAACATTTAAAATACTGGGAATGAACTCCCGAAATTTGACCTGTATTAATAGGTATGAACATGAAAAATATTAAGGGTGAATGATTGTTGCATAAGCATGGAACAGAACAAAATACACGAGCCTAGATAACGTTGGAATCAGACAAAACGACCTAGAGCCTGTAGGAAATATAAACCAACTAGAAACCAACACACTAACTAAACCTAGTGGGCTCAACCGCTCAAGTAACATATTTAAACGGAATCAACAGGAGGAGAAAAAAAAACTCTCCCTCACACCAAGAGCATATAATAAACCAATGTTCTATTCTAACGAAGTCTGTTCGAACTTACCACTTCTGCTCCATCGTGAGTAAATTCCAGAAAAGATCCCACTGCCCTGGACACAAGAATAAAATATTCATGTTGATAACAAAGCTATCGTGGTAAGCATATGGAGTAAGTTAACAGGCAAAGACATTACTTCAAGGCTGCAACTCTGACACGGCTGCTAGTCTCATCCTGCAAGCACTTAAGTAGGAGAGCTTGCAAATCTGCAAAATGTGGTAGGAAAGTATTTCCAATCGTTTCAGTCAGGGAGCTGAATAGAATCAAAGCCACCTAATAACACAAGGGAAACCATACATTTTGGTCAGCTGAAAAAACTGAATTTAGTCCAAACAAATTACAGTATTTAATAAAACATCAACAGAATAGAGCACATGGATCAACATCGAGAGTACAATAGATAGAAAAGATAGACGTTCGAAAATTATTTATAGAATGTTGTGAATGAACACTCAATGATTGCACATTAGTTTCAATTTCTTGTAGGGAGTGAATTTACCTCTCTATGATCTTCCTGGGAACTCTGACTACATTGGAACAGAAAAGGCAACAAATCCGGCCATTCCCCAGCTGGAACAGCATATTTTGCAACAATACTTACAACATTCGCACTTGCTTTCCTCACAGGCGGACTGCAGCAATAAACATAATTATTAAGAAAATAACACTAGAAGAATCAATGGCAACATACACAAAAGAAAATCTACACCCTACAAGAAGTAATAATCAACAAAATTACAATCATAAAAGCAAATTACCCTAGAAAGAAACCAAATACGAAATTCCACAAATCGAAACACACCATATTCCCTTCACTCTGCGAATAATTTGGACTCAATTCAAGCATTCATCTCATTCCCAATCATCATATAGAGAGAAAGCACAAATCAAAAATATAATTCATAATTCACAAGAAATAACGGAAAATTGAATAGACCTGTGCTCCATAGTGATGCTCTCAATCAAGGACTGTTTAACAAGCATCTTGAGTTGGGGAGAAAGCTTAGCCCAATGGCCGGTGATCTTCTTCCGGAGCAAAACCGCAGCCAATTGGCGGACGTTGGGAGTCTTGGCGGTGCGTAGGTGCTGAATAAGAGCAGGCACAACCTGGGGATCCTTGGCCAAGCGCTTAATCTGCTCTTCCGCTTGCCGCCGGGCGTCATTATCGGGCATCAAGAATTGAATGAGCAAAAGCTCCAGTGACTGCGACATGGTGATCGTAGAAGGAAGGTTCCGGCGACCGCCGCAGAAACGCTCCGGCCGGCAGAAGAGTAGCAGATTTAGGAGAATACAAATGGAGGCAGCACTAATTTTTTCCGAGGGTTTTTGGGTTTTGCTTCATATCTAAGATTTTATAGTATACGAAAGTTTCGGCGTTGAACTGTACTGTACTCAAAGACTCTAATGTTGGGGTCACGCGCCTTTTCCCACGCGCCTTTTCCCACGCGCTTCTCACGATACTGTCGTTCCTTAAGCAGCGAAAAAAAACAAACTCAACAGCTCGATTATCTGATCACTTTACAGATTCACTCTGATTAATGAAATTCTTTTGACAATTTTCCAATTAGTAAATTCATTAATCTCTCCACTATATATGTTTTCGCAACTCAATTTTTATTTTTCAGATTATGTCATTAATTTATATATATTATTATATTATTATTTTCAATTATTATATAAATGAACATGATAACTTTCATTTATAATTTTATTTCATTTAATCTTTTGTACATTATAAAGATTTTTACAATATTTTATAAACTCTTGTAGTGTAAAAGTCCCGACAAAATATAATACATATAATTATGTTATAAATAAAAGATACTTTTAATATTAATAATAAATTCAAGTTAAGTTAAATTAATTTCCAACCCATTTGTTAAATATTTATTTATTTATTCGAACACAATTTAACCTTTGTCAAATTGAGTTAAATTTTCGAGTCTTTGATGGGTTGGATTAAGTTATAAATTTATATGTGTTTGATTGAATTCAATAAAAACAAATTTTCAAGCTAAATTGGTTTCAAATTAATTTAAATTACTCAAATGTATTATTATTTTTAAACACCAACCTTAACTTATTATATATACTTATATTTATTTAATTTTGTTATTATTTATAGACTTTTTTTCTATAATTCTTAATATATTGTTCTATTTTTTATAATACTTTTAAATCTTCAAAATGTTAATGTAAATTGAAGTCCAATAGTTCATGTGTGTGTTTTTTTTTATTAAGTTAAAAATTCAAATTTTCTGCCACAATTACGGTTAAACTAAAAATAATAATAATATTCAACAATAAATTCAGTTCAATTCCATCTCAACGCACTAATAGTTACGAGATCTATAATTTGAATTTTCAATACGCTATTGTACTAAAAACAACATATACAACTAAGAATATTATGGACGTGCGAACAAAAATAGTTCAACCAACATAAAGAAAAATTGTACCAAGAATTCACGCGTTTTATGGGTTTAAACCTCCCACCCACCTGGTTGATTTCAAAAAAAAACTAACTAGTGGCATGCTTATTTTGAAATCGAAAAATCAAAGATTTGTTTCACTATAATCGGGTATCAATATTAGTCTCTGAACCAGACACCAGGGGACATCGAAGGAATGGAGATAATGTCTACAAATAAATATCACGAGTGGATCTTGAGAACTTATAACCAAAATTCAAGTCTTCGACCAACATGCCGCCGCCTCTCCGGGACAGCCACCATGTTGAAAAAGATGCATTATTTGTTCATTTTATGTTGACACGGCACGCGTAAATGAATGAACTTAGTACAAGGGAACGAATTATATATTTAGCCCAAAATAATTATAAAACATAACTTTATAATTTCCTGGACCGTTAATTTATCATTAAGCTTGTAGTGAAGGCTAAGTTCAGACTTACCATGACATGGGATGATCCCTCAAACCATCAATTTTTAACCTCTTTCTGAATCAATCACCAGTAATCTCCACAAGAACAAGAACCACCTTTAAAGTGATGGAACCGATTCACGTCTCTAACAACGATTTCCCGACTGTATATCTTTGATATGAACACCATTGCAGTGTGGCAGTCCCCGCATATTCTCAAGTTCTTCGTTATCCGGAGAACAGTTTCAGCAGAAGTGTTGAGAATCCCGAATACAACAGCAAGCTTCTCACTGTGTGCGATGAGGATGAATTCTTTCTCTTCCTCGCTGATATCGTGCAACACATAGCTTGTATCAGGAACATAGCCAGCTGCCTTCATCTTCTCTGGCAATGCCTCCAAGAACATGTAGATCTCCTTGGCTTGAGGGTGGGTCATATCGCTACCAAGGAACATATGCACTAGGCCATTGACCTCAATCCAACTGCAACCCGGACTTTTCTTTGTTCCCTGAGACTTTAAAGTTGCTCTCAATTTGTTAACTTCCTGCCACTTTCCAGCTTCAGCATACATGTTTGAGAGCAGAACATAGTTGCCTGTGTTTTCTGGTTCCAGTACAAATAGCTTTCTTGCAGCAGTTTCTGCCATTTCGAGATTGCGGTATTTTCGGCAAGCGGCTAATAATGAACCCCAAATACTCGGTCCTGCTGGCATTGGCATTTCATCTATAAGTTTACTTGCTTCAGCTAATCTTCCAGCTCGACCCAAGAGATCGACAACACAAGCATAATGCTCAGCTCTGGGTTCAATTGAATACATGGTGCTCATGCAATTGAAATACTTCAAACCAACACTGATAAGACCTGAATGGCTGCAGCCTGATAACAACCCTGTAAACGTAATGTCGTCGGGCGGAATGCCAGCTTGGATCATCTCTTGAAAGGTTGACACTGCTTCAAGTCCATGTCCATAAGAAGCATAAGCAGTTATCATGGTATTCCAAGCAACCAAATTCTTTTCACGTATATTAAGCCTGTCAAAACAATTGCGAGCATCAGCTAAGCTTCCACATTTTGCATACATTGCAGTAAGAGCTATCAACACAGAAGAATTAGAACTCAAACCCATCCGACTAGCCAACTCATGAATCTGCCTCCCACGTTCAAGTGCCGATGACTGCGCACAAGCTGGGAGGATACTCATTATGGTCACCCAATTGGGTTTCACTCCTGAATCTTCTTTCAACATTTCATCAAACAAACTCAAAGCCTGCTGTGCCAATCCACTCTGCGAGTATCCCGAAATCATTGTCGTCCAAGAAACAATATTCCTCCACGGCATTCTCTCGAAAATCGCCACAGCAGCATCAAGACACCCACCCTTCATGTTACCAGCAAGTAAGGCATTCCAAGCAGAAACATCTCTAACAGTCATACTATCAAACACCTTGCCCGCATCATTTATCTCCCCACATTTCCCATACATATCAATCAAAGAAGTAGCCACATACAAATCAAACTGCAACCCAGCTCTCAAAACCAATCCATGAACACATTTCCCCATCCAAACACTCAACATATCAACACAAGACTTGAGAACAAAAGGGAAAGTAAAGTAATCCCCTAAAAATCCGCAAGAACGCATTGAAAAATAAGTGGCAACAGTCCTCTCCGCAAACCCATATCGCGCATAAGCCCTAATCATGGAATTAAACAAGAGAGAAGAAGGCTCGCCAATCCGATCGAAGATTGAAACAGAGGAATCAATATCACCCGAACTCGCGTAAAACGCAACCATCTTCGAACCAACGAGCGCGATGGGTTCGAGGCCACGGAGAATCATGTGGGCATGAACTTGTTGGCCTAATTTCAACAGGTTTTGGCCGGTAAGGAACTGGAAAACGGGCGCATAAGGTAGAATTGGAGGTGGGTCCGGCGTAGAGAGCGGCTGCAGGAGGTGGCGGAGAGAAAGGCGGGAGGTTGAGCATTTGAATGGTGGCGGAGGGGCAATGTCGATGTGAGGAGAGCCAGAGTAAGAATGGAGAATTCGAAAGAAGAGAAGAGGATTAGGATTTGGTTTGAAGATCCATAGCCCAATGCCATTGCGCATTGACAGTCGTAGGGTTTTTCCTCTGAATCCTTCGTC
>JBBMEG010070841.1:0-13145 GCA_037832605.1 Cyclanthera cordifolia | reverse complement strand
ACTTTAGTGTGACAAAAAAAATGTGGAAAGCTAATTCGTAGGAAAAAAGTATAGGAAAATCCCTCCACACACTAACTTTTCATTAATCTATTTTAATTATAACATTTTTTTTAATAATTCCTTCGTAGCAGATTTTCATCCGTTTTTCAAAAATTTCAATTTTACTCCTCTTTTTAGCAAACTAATTGAAGACTATTAGTCCGCTGATTGAATCAACAAACTGATTGAGTCTATCAATCGAACTACTAATTGAAGGCTATCGGCTAGAAAGCTATCAAGTAAAGTTAAACTTGAAGTTGTCAGTTGAACTGATTGAGCCAAGGGCATTTTGGTCATTTTACATAAACGACCTATTTTTCTGCGTGTTCTATTTTTTTTTTTTTTTTCTGTACATAAAATCCCAAAAAAATATATAGTAAATTTTAGAAAAAGAAACTTAAGTTTAGGAAGATATTTCCTCCTTGAATGTGGAAATATTGAGTTGGACTAATTTAATTAATAAATAAATTATACATTAAATTAAAATAATAAATTAAAGGGTACTTTGGCAAGAAATTAGTTTATCTCTCATCCCAAATTTAATTTAACTAAAAAATTAAAGGGATTATAATTGTAGTCATTTTTTAATTACTATTTTGAAATATGTAGCTATTTGTTATTAATAGCCTTCAAAATATAACCGAAGCAAGCAGTGAATTGGAACAAAACGTCCTCTATCCACTGATCGCTTCGATTCTCCAAGATTGTCATTCAAGCAAGATTATGGGCGAGTGAATTGGAATCTCTACCATACCACGAAAATGACACCGATCTCGGGCCGTTAGTTACGCATAGAGTGTCATCCACAATTAATTTTAGCTCAAACCTACACAGAAATCATTGCCAACTCTTGCAACCCGAGATGCATCATCATCCATCTCAACTTGCCAGAATCCCAAATCCACAACTGTCTCAATTCCTTCACGAATCGTCATGGCTTCGACAATTTCCTTTTTCAACAAGCCCACTATCGCCCAACAAGAAGAGAATAAAACCTCACCATTTGAAATTCTAACGACCACTCCAATACCACTTACCTTTCCTTTTTGGTTGACTACTGCATCAATATTAATTTTTAAATTATCGAAAGTCGATGGCTTCCAAAAGCACGGTATACCCACATAATCTATCTTCCCTATTGATGGTTGTAAGAGACTTATTCGCAGAATAGAAGTCATTTATAATGAACACAAAAATTTCAATCATTAGTTGGAAGGGCACAAATTTGCCCAGCCGACAACTACGAAGAAGAGTTAATGAAAACATTCCTATTCATCCATATTTTTCAATACATTAAAAGGAATTTGTCTAAATGCAACGCCGAAAGTCTTTCAAAAAACCACAACAAATCAACATCTTCATTAAATTGATCGGGTACGGGAAACTGAAAAAAGGAATATTCTTCCAAAACTCCACCATCCATTTACACCTCCAAATAGCATGTAAAGTAGTTCCAGTATTTTTACGACACCGAAGGCAAACAAGGCCACACTTGATACCACGCTTCATGAGATTATATTGAGATGGAATATAATTATATTAGACACACCAAACAAGGTTCTTCATTTTACTTAGGATACAAGACCTCCAGAGTTTATTCCACCAAGATTTGATGTTACTCAGGGATTAGAGGGAGGAGTTATGTTTTAATTAAAGTTTGCCTGTTTTCATAGTGCCAGATAACTGAATCTGGCCCTAACATTCTAGGCACTGAAAGTCTTGGAATTTCAACATCATCATCACAAAAGAATTAAAGGGAGAAGAGTTATCTTTTAATTGAGTTGAATGCTTTTTCTATAAAATGAAAATAAAAAACTAAAAGAAAAAACTAAAAGGGAAGCTGCTCATGAGGCCATATGAATAGTTGAGAAAAACATAAGCAAGTTATTTGTGACGAGGCTTCAAACAAGATCTTAAACTTCATCGAAAGGGTTGGTAACACGTTAGTTTTATTGTTTGGAGGTAATCTAGTTCAACACCATAACACGAGTTCAATCCTAATATTTGTCTCTCATTTATTTGAGAGTAGCGGTACTCTCTATGTAGAGTTTGTGGTCCCCTCCCTGAATTTATACTTAAAAAAAAAAAAAAATCTTAGCCTTGGTATTTCATTGAACAAATGAGTAAAGATTAATCAGCTCCTGGATATCCTTGGATTTCTTCTTGGTGGAAGCAAGCTTTTGGGATGAGGTATTGCAGTGATGTACGATCCCAGTTTTGCAATTCCACTTCAGTCTGCGAACCTTCTTGTGTCAGTTCAATGTGGTCTACAAATGTCGACAAGGAACCTGCTGAGTTCTTTCTTCAATCAACTCAGAGAAGTCAGATGTTAATTGATAGGAGTAATCTTTTCAATGGCAGAGCTGAAGAGATCATCAAAAATTTGGAATAAATTCAGAGGCATGAAGAACAATGATATATTCATATAATGGAGGGAGTTCTAGAGGTTGATGCAAGGAGAAAACCACAGATTTCTTTCTAACTTTGAACTCAGCTCGATCGATTGTCATGTTTGATGTTTCAAGGTAAGGGTTCTTCGATCAATTTTGAAGATGGTAGGTAGGACCCGTGGCTAGATGCTAATCAGAGAGAAAGAGAGATTGGGAAGAGAAAGAGGAGAAAATTTTGATTGTTTCTGATAAATGAGATTTTCATTCTGTTAAATGTGCTTTATCTCCAAGAAAAAAAAAATGGAACGGGGACTATGCTCTAAGTACATAGAGAAACCGGCAACTGAACTTGTAATTTGAATACTATCCTCAAGATCATTTAACGTAATCCTAATAAGAATTCATGCACAGTTTTTAGCTATTTGAAGTGTGTGGACAAGCTTACACACTTCAACTAGTCTCACAAGCAACTCCCTGAATTTACAAAAAATAGGATCCCCTTAAAAGAGAAGAGCAGCAGAGAAGAAAGAAATTAAGATTATATAAGCAGCAAATAGACCAACCAGTATTCTCACATGCGCACCAGGCTAATCCACCTCAATCAGCATCCACACACCTTCCGGTGAATCTTCGCATTTTTTGAAGTTTCATGCTAAAACACTTGGTGCAAAGATTTGAAATAACTCAGAATTCAGTAACAAATCCACGGTATAAAATAATACAAAGGAACAACAACAAGCAAACGTGCTCCTTATCTTGTTGCAAATTGTAAGCTAGTGAACTATATCGCACGTTGTCCCCCAAGTCCCTCACAAACCATGTCAAAATACTGGATAAGGCAGGCCACTCCATAGGAAATCAAGAGGCAACTTTCTGTTTCCATTGGTTACTCCCCAATGGCTATCTTCATTTTTATATATGCAAGTGCCTAGACTAACATACGAACAGACTAACCTACAAAACAACTATGAGACCCTATTTTATATGGTTATTAAGTAATCCATGGAAAAATAATTCTTAGGTAGGTGCTTGAACTACTAAAGCACTTTACAATTTACAAAGTTGTTATTTGACCACAAAAAATCAAACCCTAATGGTTTTCTTCTTCTTCTCCATTGCTCACTAGATTCCAAGCAATTGGCATATACAACCCTTTTAATTTTTGCTGTGTTATAAAACATCTAAAGAATAGGTAGCTTGGAAGACTATTCTCTCTCAAAATTAGTTATGTAACTAACAGTGTTCTACCCAGTTAGTTAACATATTCAACAATCATCAATTCCATTCGACTAGCCCACAATAAAACCTTATTTGTTTCACTCTCAAAAATCTAAAAGCCCAATAATCTCACTTCTTCCCACAAGTTGGACATCATCTCTATGCACTTTCCAGCCAGTCGACTGATATAACAATCAGATTTTGAATAGCTAGCAAATTTGTAAACCTATTTCCTATCTAGTCAGAAATTCATACAAAATAGAGGAGAAGTTGGATATAAACAGAAGAAGAACAAGTTAAAGCATATATGATATGAGTGATGAACCCCAAATAGGTATCATATTGAGAAATCATATCCCAATCTAACAGAAAAAGAAACAGCACATAACAAAAAGGCTACATGATATCAATATTCATCGATGTTTTGTATGGAAAAAAACTATTTCCTATTCAGGCAGAAAGTGTACATAATTAAACGACAGAGCATATAACAATTACGTTACCGAACATAATATTACCAACATGAACCCGAAGAGGAATATGTCACTGCTTATCTTCCCTTTCTCTGTTCCACTGTTCAATACGGGCTCGGCGCTCTTCGCTACCATCTCTGATAGGGCTTCTGCTCCGTCTGGGGCTACCATGCCTTCTCCTTCCCCCATCCCTTTCATACCTATCTAAACGCTCATTGCTCCGACCGTTTCCGCGATGGTCACGATCTCTGTAATCCCTCTCTCGCCAATCGAACTCCTTCCGGTTTCGCGGACTCAAACTTCTACTCCTGCTCCGGCTCCGGCTCCGCCTATATCCCATTCCACGGTACCTACCGAACAGCTTCCGCCTCAAATCCTTCCCAATCATCTTAACATGCATAAAATTGCAGTATCCGCCTCGATTGCAGTTGTTCTCCTCGTACTGGCGGCATGTAGCCTCGCGGAAATCAGTGACTGGAGAAAAATCTGCGATAATCGGTCGACCAGAGTAGAACCGCCCCTGCAACGCCTGGAGTGCGGCGGCAGCCTGGTCCTCCTCCCTAAACTGAACGTACACATTGCCAATCATGTGGTCGGCGAGATTATCACAGATGTTGAGACTCTCGATGTCACCGAACTTACCGAGTTCCTCGTAGATGTCTTCGAAGAAATCCTCAAAGTGTTCCTGAATCTTGGCAGGGTCTATGGGCTGGCCCTGAGCATCGACGCCAGGGGTGATCATGTCGGGACGTTGATACATGTTGGATAACAGAAGAGTGGGGGAAATAGTAGGGCGGTTGTGGAGTCGAGAACAGCGATCTCCATGACGGCAGGCTCCGATCTTGAAATAGAAAGGGCAATTGACACGGTCCTTCTCGGTGCCAAAAATTGAGGCCAAGTGTTCAGCCATTGAAGATCAGAAGAGAAGGTTTTCAGCAAAAATTCTCGAGTAGATTGGATTAGAAGCTGAATTCGAATCTGAAATCAAAGGAAACCCCGGAATACAATTACAAATAACAAAATAAGTAGGGTAAAGCCTTTAAAAAAAAAAAAAACCCTAAATTGGAGAAATAGACGCCTTGTACAAAGATGACGATCCTCGGAAAAGGACTGGGTTACATTTTGACCCGACCGTAGGAAGGCATGCTATTTTTGTTTTGTTTTGTTTTCAAAGTGGGTAAGTGATTACAAATAATGATGGTAAGTTTGTTTAAATGTAGATTTGTGCGGAATGGTTGTATGTTAGTTTTTTTTTTTTTTAGTACAAATTGGAGAGGGAAACTAAAAATTCTACATAGAGGGTGATACAATGAAGACTCGAATCAATGAACGAGTGGAACGCATCACTAGTGTCTGCTGAGTTATGTGTCAGACTCATGGAATATGCTCCTGACGACCCACGCCCTGACAAGTTATGATGTGACCGAGAAGGACAGTACATCATCCATCACATCAAGTAGAGTGTTCGATAGTGTCAGCTGGATGCATTAGAAAGTAAGTCACGATAGTGTCAAGGTGTCAGTGTCAAGGCTTAGTGGGGGCACGATGGGGCCTCGAGCCATCCCGACGATGTCAAGGCTCGAGATGGAGTTTTGACGAGCGGCTCTGGAGTTAAGTCCGTATGAAGCTAAGATGTAAGCTCGCCAAGTTTGATGTCAATCGGACATCGGACGGACGCTCCACGCTGGCGTATGATTCCTCGCCAAAAAGACATGCATTGGTGGGAGACTGAAAATGGTCCATAATGTACTATAGGGGAGGCGGGTATCAGCTCTCCACCACCCCTTGGCCTTGTAGCCTAAGTGAGCCACCTCATGGCACATGCGTGTGTCGTGGTGTGGACGAGTGCTTGCAAGACGAGTGTCTAGGGCGGCTTCCTTCGAGAATGGAAATACGGGGACAGTGTCGGACGGTATGGGTGTGTCGACATTGCGCCATTACCCATGGGATAAAGGCTTGCCACAATATCTGAGGGGCGACCCGCCATCTCACGTTGGATTCCCGTGGGTCGAATGGGTGCGTGTGCGAGCATATAAGCATACTTTCGTTGCGTATTCGATGAAGCTTAGTCGAGGCCTGGTGAACCTCGCTTAACGACCCGACGTGCCACAAGTATGTGCAATCCGAGTTTGGTACTTGAGATCCCCTAAGGCTGGCCATGATGAGATAATTAAGATCATGGCATCGCACGAATCGAAGAGAGCCACCGTGACATTTGGTATCAGAGCCTACGTTTGTGCATGCGGTTAGTCGAGAAAGAAGGACCCGACAATTGAAATAAAGACACTACATCTGTGTCAAGAATGTCATTGCGGTAGGACAGTTGTGTGTCTATGTGAAGCTGGGAGAAGCCGACTCTTTGAACTTGTGAATGTCTTGAGCAAACATGTCATGAGGGAGTCGTACCCGTCTAATAGTGATCAAGTCTGTTTGCCAAAGGCTTGGTGGGACAGACAGTTTGAAAGAACCATTATCGTCAGAAGGATAATACTAATGGTTGCAAGTAGAGCCGGAAGTCAGTACGACATGCGCCAGTCAGGTGCAAAGTTGTGCATAGTGAAAGTCCATGTGGGTGGACAATGTGGCTAAGGCCAAGTAAATTGTGAGAACAAGTGTCCCTTGGGTCATTCCATATGCCAAAATGGGTGACCTCTGACAACGTTGTCAACAATCAACATCTGCTCATGAAGGAGTCATTATGCTGAATAAAGCGAAGCTCGAGTGAGCTGCTGAATGACCAGGAGTGTCTTTGTTACGTCGACAAGGTGCGCAACAAGTGAAGTTGGTCGAGGAGTAATGCCAACAAGTTAATCGACTGCAAGATTTTTTTTTTTGCCTAGATGTCGCTAGATTTCGAAGAGAAGCTCAGAGATGTGCAGTGGGGTGCTCTCCCCGAGGGTTAGGCAAGTGGATGGAGCCCGGTATTGCGAGTCCTCGCCAACTATTCACTAAGGCTAAGGTGAGCTGTAGATGGGCTAGTCCGAGGCGTAATACTAATTCGTGCAAAGTGGTCGTACTTATCTGGTAAGGTCCGGGCCAAGTCCATAAAGGGGCGAAGTAGGTCCATGATAGGATAGCTCATAAGTATTATGTCGTTCATCACATACTTCTAAAGCAAGAATTGCTAGTAAGTCCGCCAACAGCCAGTCGAAGTTCGAATCGTCAGAAAGGGCGATGTCGAGTGCAACCGGGGGTGAATATCATAACCTGCATGTTATGTCTCGTGTTAAAGTTATCGAGAAAGATGACTGATTAAGTGGGGGAGGATGTTAGAGTCATGAAATATGATCTAACGACCCACGTCCTGATAAGTCATGATGTGACCGAGAAGGACGGTAAATCATCCATCACACCAAGTAGAGTGTTCAATAGTGTCAGCTGGATGCATCAGAAAGTAAGCCACGATGGTGTCAAGGGGTTAGTGTCAAGGCTTAGTCGGGACGTGATGGGCCTCGAGCCATCCCGACGTGTCAAGGCTCGAGATGGAGTTTTGACGAGCGGCTCTGGAGTTAAGTCTGTATGAAGCTAAGATGTAAGCTCGCCAAGTTTGATGTCAATCGGACATCGGACGGACGTTCCACGTTGGTGTATGATTCCTCGGCAAAAAGTAATACATTGGTGGGAGATTGAAAATGGTCCATAATGTACTATAGGGGAGGCATGGTGTCAGCTTTCCACCACCCTTGGGCCCTATGGCCTAAGTGAGCTACCTCATGGCACATGCGTGGGTCATGGTGTGGGCGAGCACTTGCATGACGAGTGTCTTGGGCGGCTTCCTTCGAGAATGGAAATCCGGGGATAGTGTCCGACGACACGGGTGTGCCGACATTGCGCCCTTGCCACATGGGATGGGTGTGCCGACATTGCGCCCGTGCCACAATATCTGAGGGGCGACCTGCCATCTCACGTTGAATTCTCATGGGCCGAATGGATGCGTGTGCGAGCATATAAGCATAACAAAGATAATTCCGTTGCGTATTCAATGAAATTTAGTCGAGGCCTAGTGAACCTCGCTTAACGACCCGACGTGCCACAAAGTATGTGCGATCCGAGTTTGGGGCTTGAGTTCCCCTCTAAGACTGCCATTATGAGATGAGATCATGACGCCGCACGAGTCGAAAAGAGCGACCGTCACACTATGCTCGCTTTGACTAGTCAATAGTTAGTTTTGATATAGATTTATGTGGTGTAGTTATAGTCATAGCTCGTTTGGAGAGGAACTATTCGAATGTAGATTTTGCAAAAAAAGTTACAGATAATAGTTTGTTTGGATGTAAATTTTAGTAGAGTCATATGTGTACATTGTTTAAATTTATTTATATGAATACTTTTTATATTAAAATTTGAGTTTTAACTGTACATAATCTCTACTTTCATTAATATTTTATCACTTTATCTATTCTAATTATTTTGTTTTGAATTTTTTTAATATCTGATTTTATTTAAATATTGTAAAATTTTCTAATTGTTTAACGTATTCAATTATGTAATGTATGTTACTTGAATAATTATTATCAATTTGTTGGATTGTTATGTTAGATTATTGGTTAAAATGTTATTTGTATCTAATTTTTTTATATTAGTCATTGTATTTTTAAACGTTTTAATTCATATAAATTTATTTGTATATTAAGTTTGAAGTTAACTTTAATCAAAATTGAATTTAATAATATCTTGTTATAAATTAAAAAAAAATTGTCAATTTAAAGTTAAAGTTAGAAATTTCACTTTAAAAAAATCTTAAATGTCTGGTGACATAGAAAATATTATAAATAAAAATTTTGTCAATTAAAGTCATAATAGTATGTATTTAAATTATAAAAATGGTGTGAGGTAGTATCATAATTCTTATGTGTTCTTAACAAAATTAATATTTGTCTTTATAAATTTTAGGAATATGTTTACATTTTGTATTTATTTGTATTAAAATTGTTAAGATTATTGAATCTAATTTTATTAATATAAATTCAAATTTATCATATGACTGATTTTTAAACTTTATATTTCATATAATAACTTATTAAAATATTAAGTGCAAAGTTCATAATGATTTTTTTTAGTTTAATAACAAGGTGAAGGATTAAACTCATGACCTTTTTGAGTATATTGCTTTTTATCATCGGTATGTACATAACATTATAAACTTTGTGTCATTAATATTGTGTACTCATGAATCGAAAAGAGCGTAATAAAAATGGAGATACTATATTAGAAAATGTAGGCATCCATCTCAAAACCAATGGGCAATAAGAGGAGTAGCCCACCTTTTGTTATATATGCTTGGAGGACTCCCACCTTACCGATGTGAGACATTTTGAGATCATCAACAAACTAAAAGAAAGAAAGTGACAAATATTATTTAAAACGAGAGATCATATACAAAATGAAACACAAATTTTATCATAAAAAATATCCATATAAATCAAATATAAAAAAGTACATATACAACTCAACCAAAATCTTCATCCAATCGAGCTATTTGTTTAAACTTCTTTACAAAAGTTGCATCCAAATGAACTATTGTTCGCTACCGCTATTTACAAAAATCTACATCCAAACGAGCTATTGTAACTCCTCCATAAAAGAATCTACATCTAAATAAACTATTGGATGCAACCACTCTACATAAATCTACATCCAAACAAACTATTATTGTAATCAATATTTCTGATCACTCAAACTAACAACTCATGTAAATATGCATTTAAACGGTTAAGAATTGAGGGTATGAGCATGTTATAAATACGGTAGAAGTGTGTGATAACAAACATTTATATATTAATTAATCTACATACAACACCCTAGGTGCTTGACTTGTTCAATTAACTATTCACATTGAATGACGCTTCTGAATAATTATGACAAGTTTTTACGTTGTGTAGGATCGATCAGCTCCCTAGATTACCTAAACGATCTCTTCAATCTTTCGGGCTTTCGCTTCTCTACTACACTGAGTGCTTGGCGGGAAGCCTTTAGAGAATAGAAGTTGGGATGACTTTGTCAAAGGTTTGACTGAGAAGAGAGATCTCAACTTTATAGTGAGTGTTTTTTGTTTCAGATAAGATGAAAATGGAGAGCTCCCAGATCCTTTATTTATATTTGAGAATGAACATTCAAACTAAGAAAGAATAATATTTTTAATAGTATTATAAGATATTGGAGAATAATCATTAAAATATTTATCTAATAAATATTTTCTCTCAATCCTTCCTTATTGGGCAAATTCGAAAATCACTCAATCTCATTGGGGGAATCCATTTTTCCTTTCCTATTTGAGAGTGGAATTTTGAATTTATCAATATATCTCATCAATTGATTTAATTCTTTTTAATTGATATTGATCCAATAAATGTCGATTCTATAATATATCAAATATACTATTTTCTCAATGAATAAGTGTTCAATTAATATATCTAATATATCAATTAACCCACTTTTTTTAATAATTATCCACTAATTTTTAATCCAATTAGTATGTCCAATATTTTAGTTATTTCTCTCTTAGTAAATAATTATTCAATAATTATTTACATGGTTAATTTATTCAATAAATTAATTATTTTTTATTTAATATTTACCTAATAATATTAACTTATTAATAAATTCAATTTTAATAATCAAGTTTAATAAATTAAACTTAAGCTCCAATTACGTCCAACATTATTAATTCATAAGTTTGAACTCTTCAAACTTACTATCTAATGTAATAGTGTACCAACAAATATGAGCTAGTCTGGAACCGGTGGATTAATAAGTCGAAAGGTAGAACGACCCGAAATCTAATTTTAATTCGTTAACAACATGCTTATTCCACTAAAACCTTGGGTTGAACTATTTCGCACGATAGAACAAGTTATGTTAAAAAATATAATCAGTGATCTCACATGTGATCCTTCACAAGCTTATTCGTAATTCATAGTTGGGACAAGAAATCTTTTCTACACTTGTGATTAAGTCTTTCTCTTTAAGTGCTACTGATTTCTCTAATGAATAAGTTGTTTATAGTCTAACCATAAACCAAAGTTCTCTCGGGTCAATAAGATGTTGGTACCCTTTTGTTCAAGATTCGAAATCATTTCTTAAAGGAACAACTCTATAGCTTTCTCAACAATAGAGAAGGTGTGAATTCCTTCTTGTGACATTGAGTTCTCAACCACTAACTACTACAATTTCCAACGTGGGAGGCATACCGACCTATCATTATTTGATTAGTCTCACTCATGCATATGAAATGATATTCTTATAAAGCAGGATTTCACAACCCACTCAAGCGACATATGATCATTCTAGTTGAAGTACTTGATCTAAGTCAATAACAAAATTACTAGATTGACCAGTCTTGTGCAAAAACTTCTTTTTGCATACGTAGCCTCACTAACATGTCTCTACATGAACATCCAAGATCAGGTTGTCTGCAACAATTGCAAAGAAGGTCATACCAACAATGCAACTATGATGTAGGCATCATTGCGTTAGTCAATATACTATAGACGTTTTATGTTATTTACTTGGAACTGGATTCATTTGTGTCATACATACTTGTACAAGTATGCATCCAAATAACCATGAACATATCACCATTAATCCACTTAATGTGATAATGCTACATGACATTTGTAAATTAAAAGCACAATTAATGAAAGTAATAACCTATATTAATAACTGAAATAATATATTAAATATCGTTCATTAATTACAAACTAATAGGCCTTTACAAAATAATCTCTAACAATCTATAACTTCTCAAAAAATTTGGATAGTTTAATCATATAATTAAATTAATATCTCATAACTCTCCATTTAGAGAGTTATTTAGCTTCATTTCTATAAGATTTCATGCTCTTTATTTATTTATTCATGTAACAACCCAAAGTTTCCAATTTTTAAGTTGAAGTGGTAAGCCTTTAGATGATTTAAAATCTTAAATAAAAGGCTGTTGTTATCTTTCAGTTGGAATAAAGTGGCTAGGAATTAAATAGATTGTTAGTTGTTAATTATAAAATTATATAAATATATAGTTATTTATAAAAAAAAGGTCTTTTATTATTATAAAAAAAAAGAAAAAAAGAAAAAGAAACACGGTAATTTAAATTTAAGAAAAAAAAGGGCGTGTTTTTATTTTCCCTTTCCCTCTTCAATCGTGCGCCGCTTTTCCCCTCTCCCATCGCCATTCCCTTCGTTTCTCTTTCTTCTTCGCGAGTAGCAAGCAGCCACCAGAAGTTTGAGCACCGCCCGTTGTTGTTCGCGCTCGAGAATCTGTCTGTTCACCTGCACGTGGCGTACTGTCGCGTCAAGAGTAGGCCGCCGACGGAGTTCACACTTCGCCGCGAAGGTGTGTTGCTGGGCCGAGAGTTGGGTTGGATTTCTTCGTTTTCGCCGTCGATCCTTCGTTTTGCCGCTAATTGTTCTGTAAGTGAAACGATCTCTTTTCTTATATTTATATTTTATGAGTATTAGATAATTCATTCCTTGATTAAGGATTTAGACCATTGGCCAAATTAATTTTAGAAATTCATTTGTTAATGATTGCTGTTGTTTATCTTATATATATATATATATATATAGAATTATCTAGAGCTTCATGGTGGTTGGGGGAACATCCTTGTTGCTTTCTTGTTGTAGTCGTTGGATTTTCATGGATGAGTTCATTAGCAAACATTATTTGCTGCGAAATTTTATTTAGGGACCTTGTTTGTGTGAACAAAAAAAATCAGCTTGTTGGACTATTTGACTTCTAGCTTGAAAATCCATGTGAGCGGGATCCTTGAATATTTGTTAACCCTTGGTAAATTTTTGGACTTAAACCTCATGTTTGAAATTGGTTCGTGGTAGCCATTTTTGTTGAGTTGGTCTTGTTGTGCTTAGGCCAATAAATTGAGCTTGTTATTGAGATGTTAAACCCCATCACTAGACACCAATTATTTCTAACACTTTTACTAATTTGTATGGGTAAATGAATCCTTAACCAAATGTTGAAACTCCATAAATAAAGCTTACTTTGTTTAAACATTGATTACTTTGTTAA
>JBBMEG010070810.1:0-49274 GCA_037832605.1 Cyclanthera cordifolia | reverse complement strand
TCTTCATTACTATTATTATTATTCTCAATCTATTTTAAGCTGCGACCCTGCTCTATTCGATTTAAATAATTCTAACAGTTGAGATATGAGAGCATTATATTCCTCACGCATTGCTCCTTGTCATTCATAATGTCTTTTAGACTGTGTAAAAGAAGTAGGTTCAGAGGAAGAATATAATATATTAGCAACGAATACCTTCTTTTTAGATATTACAGATTTAGCTCTAGTTTGCATTGGATGAACATTTTGAGAGTCTATTATAGTACTAGTATGTTGAGGAACAACCGAAGGAGCAACATCTATAGTACCTACAGAATTTGCCAAGTCGGCATTATTATGAGTAGAAAAATATGAGTTGGATGAAGAATCAAAAGTATTAATATGATCAAATTAAGTATGCAACGAAGATCATGTCTCAAGAACGTTAGCCGTATCCTTTGGAATGAGAGGAGATTAAAAAAAAAAGATCCATAGATGAAGGAATTGGTTGAGGCATGAAAGGTTGTTGAGATAAGAACTGATTATGTGAATATGAACCAAGAGTATTGACATGAGTCATCGTGATTTCTTTACAAGGAAATGAAGACTCATCAAAAACTACATGTCTAGTTATAAAAAGCCTTTGATTAATAGGATTAAAACATAAATATCCTTTGTATTCAAGAGGGTATCCTAAGAAAATGCACAAGGTACTCCGATGCTCAAGTTTATTTGAGTTATAAGGTCGTAGCAAAGAATAACAACCACATCAAAAAATCTTAAGATGATCATACAATGACGAAGGAGTCTTAAGTAATAGTTCGTAAGGACTTTTGTTACCCAGAGTAGGACTTGGTAACCAATTTTTGAGATAAGTGGTTGTTGAAAAAGCACACATCTAGAATATCAAAGGAAGTTTAGATTTTGAAAGAAGAGAAATAGAGGTGTTATGGCGTATAGGGACAAGATTTTCGATGAAAAATACCTTTTGAGGCAAAATAAGTGTGAAGTGTTTGATTCACAAATTCTCCACCACCATCACTACGAAAATTCTTAACTCTAAGAGATAAAATATTTTCAATATAGTTTATAAATTTTGTAATCACATCAGGAACGTCAGATTTATACATTAAAGGAAAAATCCAAGTAAAACAGGAGTAATCATCAATTATTGAAGGATAAAATTTCTGACCATTTATTGAAGGTTCAAGAGCCGGTCCCCATACATCACTATGAAGTAAAGCGAAAGGAAAACAAGAGCAAGAAAAAAGTATAGGAAATTGTTGTTTATTCATATTACCAGCAACACATTCTTTACAAACACCATTTACTTTTAAAGTAGAAAAATTAAGATTGGATGAAACAACTTTCAATATTGTAGAACAAGGGTGTCCTAAATGATCATGCCAAAGATTCGGAATAGTCTTGGTTCCCATATGAGCCTGCTTGTTTTTTGAATATAAGGATGTAGATATAAAGGGGTAAAGACCTTGAGAACTTGGTCCAACATATAAGATCTCATTGGTATTGTTATCCTGAATTTTAGAACAAGATTCATAAAAAATAAAACGGCAGTTATTATCCTTACACATTTGATGAACATATAACAAATTGAAAGATATATCAAGAACATGAAATAAAATTTCAAGTAAAAGATGTTGAGAGGAAGGGGTGGATAAAATACCACACCCTTGATAGGCTATAAACAAGCCTTGACCATTACAAACTACCATATTTTCATTACCAGTATATCCAGATGAGATACTAAGGTTGCCAAGATCATGAGTTAAATGAGCATTACATCTCGTATATGTGATCCAAACTCTTGCATCTTGAGTAGTTGATATTTGAGATGATCCACGATTGTTTCTTGATGCAGCCATAGCTGCCAATTTGGCAAGAGGATGTCTTCCTTGATAAGCATAATCCTTCGATGATAACAATCAAGTGCATCATGTCCAAATCATTTACGAATTTGAGAAGGTAAGGCACCGGGTAAAGAATTATGTTCTTGAGGATTTTCCATAAGAATTTAACGAAGATGAGTTTGAAGAAGATAAACTAGTGTTATGATGATACTGACCTCTGCCTCGACCATTAGCAGATCGACCCCTACCTCTATTAGTATTTCTCCAAGAACCACCACCTTGAGGTTGGACATTTGTATTCATGGCTAATGTAGTAATAGAGGCAGCAGTGTCATTCTTGCTTTGTTCTTCAATAGCGGCTTCTTCAGATTTCATAAAAACATGTAATTCAGCTAAAAATGGAACCTGAGAACGAGTCTGAATAGCAGTTTTGAAGGTGTTGTAGGTAGTAGGGAGACTATTCATTGTACATATCATTAGATCTCCAGGATCAATTGTAACAAAGATCGACGCAAGACGATGAACCAGAGTTTGAATTCGAAAAATATAAGCATCAATAGATTCAGAGGATTTCTTTCAAAATACCTTGCAAAGTCAGAAAAGAACATCAAATATTACTATAAAATAATCATCTCTATTTTGTTAAAAAAGCAAGCACCTGATGGAAAGCAAGCTTAAATTAGAAAAATATTCATAAAGGATCTTGATTTGATGAAATTAAAAACGAACCTCACGTCGGTTATGTCCTAAAGTTAGAGGATTAGACACTACGAGAACAAAATTAAATTTTATTTTTTTAAACTATGCGAAAGTGAAGTTCACATATGAAAATATAGAATCCATTCAATTTTTAAGATGCTACAGTTAACAATTTATATTACTTTTATGTATTTTAAGACACATGCTTAATTATTGAAAGATGTATAACTCAAACAACTTTTCTACTCTAAGTGTCTAATGTAGCAAATCTTAAACTATGACATGATTTCTAAAAGATAAAACGCTAAAAAAAGGAATTGAGGGAACATGAGGATATTGACACACATGAAAGCAATTTTAATTCCAATCCCTTGTTTATTTTATATGGACAAGAAACAAAAGCTAGGTGTAATATTAAATATTTTTTATAATTGAATTCTTTGGATCAATCTTATTGAAAGGTTTTTTGTGAATCTAATGATGATGACTTTAATGTGTATTTTATTTATCTTATCTACGTTGTTGAAATTTTTTGATTATTAGGTAGTCTTAAGAGACTTAGATTCATGTTAGTTAAGAAAGAAAAGTTTTTGTATTTCATAATTTGTATGTGTATTTTATGAACATTGAAATTTGTTGATTTTACCCACAAGAAACAAAAGCATGGTGTAACATTAAATACTTTCTATAATTGCCTCTTTGTGGATCAATCTTATTGAATGTTTTTTTGTGAATCTAATATTGATGACTTGAATGAGAATTTTCTTTATCTTATTTACGTTATTGAAATTTTTTTATTATAAAATGGTCTTAAAAGACTTAGATTCATGTTAGTTAAGACCAGAAAATTTTATGTATTTCGTAATTTGTTTGTGTATTTTATGAACATTTTAATTAATTATAATGTGTGTATATTTGTATATATGTGTGTGTATATATATATATATATATATATATTTTTTAGATCAAACTTTATTTAGTTCATTGTCTATTAATGAGGTACCATGTGCATCTTTATAAAAGAAATACTATTCATTCAAAAACTTAATACAAAAGAATTGTTGACAAAATATACCAATTTTTGATGTATTTGTCAATCGTTGGATAAGATATTACTTTTGACGGATTAAAAGAATTGTTAACTGTGAAAAGCAATTGTTATTTTGTTTAAATAACACACAGAATTATGATACACAAATTATACACAAAAAATTAGCCATTAATATAGTTGTCGACAATTCTTAAAATTTATAAATCATAATGCAACTCGACAGTCCTATGTCAAGAGTTAAGAAGACAAAGACTAAAATTCTCCAACAATATTTCTGCTACAACATTTTGGCCATTTGGTTGTTTTGTTGAGGAGACTAAGATAATACTATCCAAAAAAGTATATCTCATTTACAATTTTATAACAATTTTTACAATTTTCCAAAACATTATTTTTGCCCATTGGTTAATAGTTTTTGGTTGCATAGAACTTCATTTGTGTAGTGCTACTTTACAAAATAGTCAAGAACTCCATTGTTAAAGTTTAAAAAATGTCCTTTCCTTGTTCATCGGAGAGTTTCTCTTAATTTGAAAATATCAATATGCAAGGAGAGAAAATGGGCATGTGATACAAAACAAAAGCTTGGAGCGACGTTCTCTCTTTAAGCCATGAACAAGAACAACCTCATAAAAAACAATTCTCATGGTTCCTTCCTGCGAATGGAGAAGAAGAAGATGGTGAACTTTGAAATAGTGTTACTGTTGAAATTATTTTACTTTTGACCTTCCCTAGGCATATATCAATCTTGTGTTTTTTATTTACAATCCAAATGTGATCAAACAAACTTATATCCTAAATTTTGCACTATAAACAAATTTTCCAGCAAGCACATAAGTTGTAAAACAGAATAGTAATCACGAAAAATTGAGCACCGAGCTACGTGGTTCGGTATGTTGGTCCTATGTCCATGAGCACCTAAGGCGTAGCCTAGGTGAGCCAATTTTATTAGAGATTTTATACCAGATACAATACAATCACAAATAAATTTATGATTCTAATAAAATTTCCAATGAGAATTTACCTAAACCTAAATCAAAAAACAAAAGGGAAAAAGGAAATGAGTACACCTTTTGAAGAACTTCTTTCTTCTCCAAGAAACAAGTAAATCTTGAGAAGAAACCTCCAAGATACTTCAATGACTGCTTCAACAAACCCGGATTCACCTTCCTTCTTTGCCCAATCCTCCAAGAAACCAGCAAGAAAAACCAAAGGGATGAAGAATAGAGGCTTTCGGTCAAGGACTTGACAGTCGACGGCCACTTGCGAAGCCAACAGCAGCGCCGCCGACACTGCTCTCTCTTCTCTTTTTTCCGACGTGCACACAGAGAAAGCCTTGGGCTCTCTTTTCGTCTCCCTTGCTGCTGGTTTCAGCCAGAATGAGAATGGGGAAGGGACCTCCCCCAAAAAAAAATGGTCCCTTTTTTTAACACCACAAGTGTAAAATCACTTTTACCCCTTTCACTTTCTTTGCTTTCCAAAAACCTTTTGCCTTTTTGTGTAAATTCTCCTTGTTTTCACTAAACACAAAGATAATGAAAACGAAACTAGCAATTCTCTCAATATTAGTGGATGTAATCAAAAGCTTAATCAATTGTGTTAATGAGGTCACATATATATACTAAATACAATGATTGCACATGGGTAAAATAAGATTGGCTACATATTACATTAATTTGGTGGTTAAATAATCACCTAAACTAAAAATTAACCAATCCTAACAATTTAACTGATTACTCCTACTATCATTAACTATGTATTTTTAACTAATTGATGTAAATGATGTTTAATTAAAATAAAATTTCGAATTAAAGTTTAGGCCATATTTTAACAATCTCCACCTTGGCATATACTTTAATTTAATTTGGAATAAGCAATCAACATCAAGCTATACATCAATTCAATAAATAGAAAATAAAAGCTTACACTCATATTCAACATTCTCATACAAAGGTCAAACTTATCAAAAGGTAATAGTTTTGTAAACATATCGGCCACATTTAAATAAGCACTAACCTTTCTAACTTGAACTAAACCATCATTGATAACATCTCTAACAAAGTGATATCTAACATCAATATGTTTAGTTTTTTCATGATGAGATTGATTCTTTGATAAATGTAGAGCACTTTGACTATCGTCACAACTAACAATCACATTTATGTCCTCTCTACAACTTAATTCTGATACTATTTTCTTAAGCCAAACGACCTCTTTTACCGCTTCGGTTAAGGAAATATATCAAGACTCAATTGTAGACAAAGCAACAACGAATTGCAAATTTGATTTGCAAAAAATTGTACAATCAAACAATTTAAACACAAATCCAGTCAAAGATCTACGTTTATCAATATTAGTGGCATAATCAGCATCCACATGACTCATAATATCAATTAATTTATTTTCTTTGTCTCTACCATAACATAAGCATAAAGAAGTATGACATGCAAGATATCTTAAAATATACTTTACTGCATTCCAGTGTTGTTCTCGAGGGTTAGCATGAAATCTACTAACAACAGTTGAAAAATAAGGAATATTCACCATTTTCTCAATCTCATTAGGTGTCTTAGGTGAGTCATCACTAGAAAGTTTAAAATGCTTTCCAAACAGTGTTTGCACTTTCCTACTATCATGGTTGTTCAACTTTTTGACTAGCTTAGTTATATAATTTTATTGAGACAAATACAACTTGTTGTTATTCCTCTCTCTAATAATATCGATGCCTAAAATTTGTTTTGCATTGCCTAAATCTTTCGTGTCAAACTCTTTATTCAAAAGATCCTTTAGCCTATTTATTTCATTTCTGGACTTCCATGCAATCAACATATCATCAACATATATAAGTTAGTAAATAATTTCAGATTTAGAAACTTCTTTAAAGTAAACACAACTATCATACTTACTTCTATTAAAACTTGGATAACATGTGAAAATCAAACGTTATACCATTGACGTGGTGATTGTTTAAGTCCATACAAAGAGCTTTTGAGTAGGCATACATTCTTACTTTGTTTATGAGCATCAAAACCCAATGGTTGATCCATGTAAATTGTCTCATCTAGCTCTCCATGTATGAATGCGGGTTTGACATCCATTTGCTCTTACTCAAAGTCAAAGCGAGCAACAAAAGCAAGCAAAATTCTAATAGAAGTATGTCTAACAACAGGAGAGAACACATCATTATAGTCTATACCTTCTCTTTGAGTGAATCGTTTAGCTACTAATCTAGTCTTGAACCTAAGTTTATTAATATCTAAAGGATTTTTCTTAATTTAATAAATCCACTTACACCCAACCGTTTTCACATTCAAATGTTTGTTGACAAGAACCCAAGTTTTATTTTTCATTAAAGAATCATACTCTTTTTTCATAAGCACCCACCATTTTTCTTTATTTAAGCTATTTGTGGCTTCATTAAAGGTTTGGGGTTCCTGATCAAAAAAGTCATTAGCACTTAGATAAGCCTGTGAAACAAGATCGGAATAACCATATCTTGTAGGCGGATTATTATTTCTTCTAACTCTATCGCTTGCTAATTGGTAATTTTCAAGGTTGGAACTAGGTTCCACCTCGAAACTAACTCCCTCTTCTTCCTCTTCTATCTCTTTATCTAAAATCTCTTCTTCTTGATTTTCTAGAGCTATAAGAGGTGAGGTTTCTAAAACAGTTTCTATAGTGGTTGAAGAGTTCACAGGTATAGAACTAGTTTTCTCTTCCTCAAAACCTACTTTTGTTTATCAAATATGACATCTCTACTACTAAGGATTTTTGAAGCATTTTGATCTAAACACAATAACTTGTATCCTTTAACACCTTCGGAGTACCCTAAGAAAACACATTTCTTAGTAAACACAAACATAAATGGCAAAACGGGGAAACTACAATGCCAAAACTCACATAAAGCATTTAAACATGTGACAATCTCAAGGCTTCTTTTACCATTCATAATACCAACTCTCTCTCCCAAAGTTCTAGAATCAATTCTAATCAATTTTACCGATGTGTTACAAAATGTTTTTACATGATTGATCCACCTAACAAGTATACCAAAAGAATGATATTTATTTTCACAAAAATAAAAACAATCTTTCCTTGTACACACATCAATCACAAACACATAACATATAACTCCATTAATAGTAAACATATTAGAATGACTCAACGAAATAGAAAACACACAATCTATTTCATGCAAAAGAAAGTGACAACCTCCACTAAACTCTACTTTTCCATTGTACACATAGAAACAATATTCAAGAATATCAAGATCAACACTTTTTAGATTGGGAAAAAATTGTTGTTTAGTCAACTCATTAATCCCTAGTTCACTAGCATGACCCAAACCTCTATGCCAACAAGTAGATTTAGATATGTTAATTTCTTTACCTAGGTTATGTAAGCATACACCAAAAGAACCTTCTAGAGAGTATAACGTATTATTTAGGAAACTTTCACTACTACGCATTTTCCTTCATGATAACCATTTCACCATTCTTGATCCCAATGGTGAAACCTAACCGATCAAGCATACCTAGAGATATTAAGTTCCTTCTAACGCCGGGTACATACCTTACCTCATTTAGAAGCATAATACTCCCATCATGAAGTCTAAGCCTAATTGTCCCTTCACCCTCTACCTTACAAATTTGGCCATTACCTAATGTGACTCTACTTCCTACACTAGTTAGAAAGTCTACACTTGTTGTATGATGAAATCCGATAGATGAAGAATGATAAGGCTATGTGCCACCTTATTCATTTATGAAAGTTGTTCTTCAGTTATGCTCTCCAAAATTTCTCCCTTCTTTGATATTGCATAGTCAACTTTTTGTTGACGAAGAACTGCGAGCATCTTAATTTTCCATAAACCACCATCATAACGTTCAACTTCAATTTTCGTTGCCATCCTTCAAAACAAAAAACAAAAAATTGGTAGCAACTATACTTTTCTAAGAAAAGTATTCAACTATACAAGAAATGTAAGTTCAATTCAAGAATTCTAAGAATAGGTAAAAAATTTCACAAGAACACAACTTCAGAAATTTTCCTAAACTTAGCAAGATTCTTTAAACAATAATTTTCAAGAAAGTAAATGCTAAAATATGACGGAATATAGAGTTAGGCTCTAATACCACAGTGTTGAAATTATTTTACTTTTGACTTTCTCTAAGCATATATTATCTTGTGTTTTTTATTTACTATCCAAATGTGATCAAACAAACTTATATCCTAAATTTTGCACTTTAAACAAAATTTCCAGCAAGCACATAAGTTGTAAGAAAGAATAGTAATCACGAAAAATTGAACATGGGGGTACGTGGTTCAGTATGTTGGCCCTACGTCCACGAACACCTAAGGCACAGCCTAAGTGAGGCAATTTTATTAGAGATTTTATACAAGTATGAGTCCAAAAATATCCATATACAATACAATTTAATTTATGATTCTAATAAAATTGCCAATGAGAACTTACCTAAACCTAAATAAAAAAACAAAAGGGAAAATGGAAATGAGTACACCTTTTGAAAAACTTCTTTATTCTCTAAGAAACAAGTAAATCTTGATAAGAAACCTCCAAGATACTTCAATGGCCGCTTCAAGAAACCCATATTCAATTTCCTTCTTTGCTCAAACCTCCAAGAAACGAGCAAGAAAAACAAAAGGGATGAAGAACAGAGGCTTTTGGTTAAGGACGTGACTGTCGAAGGCCACTTACAAAGGAAACAGCAGCGCCGCTGGTGCTGCTCTCTCTCCTCTGTTTTTCGACGTGCACACAGAGAGAGCCTTGGGCTCTCTTTTTGCCTCCCTTGCTGCTGGTTTTGGCCAGAATGAGAATGGGGAATGGTCCCCCCAAAAATGGTCCCTTTTTTAACACCACAAGTGTAAAATCACTTTTACCCCTCTCACTTTCTTTGCTTTTCAAAAACACCCTTTTGCATTTTTGGGTAAATTTTCCTTCTTTTCACTAAACACAAAGCTAATGAAAACAAAACTAGCAATTCTCTCAATATTAATGGATGTAATCAAAAGCTTAACCAATTGTGTTAATGAGGCCACCTATATTATACTAAATAAAATGAGTGCACATGGATAAAATAAGATTAGCTACATATTACCTTAATTTGGTGGTTAAATAACCCCTTGAACTAAAAATTAACCAATCCTAATAATTTAACTAATTACTCTAATTATCATTAACTATGTATTTTTAACTAAATAATGTTTAATTAAAATAAAATTCCTAATTAAAGTTTATGCCATATTTTAACCGTTACCGTATAAATGTTAAAGCTGTGAGGCTAGAGAAAAAAATTTATTGTTATTTCATCAAAAAAATTGTATAAATCCAAAATGACATCAAATTTCTAAATAATATATTCCTGAGGTTTCTATGTTAGCTAATCAACCAAAATATCCTCAATAAACCTATTGTGTATTGAACCAATAGGAAACGATTATCGATTTCATTTTAAATTTGGAAAACATTAGAGTTGTACAACTTTATCTTTAATTTTGTTATTTTCTTCGTACTTATGTTATTTTGTAATCTTTAATTATCGTCAACATTTTCAAGCTTATTCTAAGGATTGCAACTTTTATTTTTAGTTTTTAATTTTACTGGTAAATAATAAAATTTTCGTATTCTTGAATTTTTAATTATAATATTTATTTCGTTCTTCTTTTATTAAAAATATTTGTATTTAAATTAGCGATAAAGCTTAAACATTTTCTTTCTATTACAATTTATTGCCTTAGCCAAGTTTCTTTCAATTTTATGCTAATTATGATATTAAAATATGACATTCACGTAGTTTTTTTGATTGTTTGATTAGTGGTTCACTGAAGGTTAAGTTTGATTAAGGAGAGTAAGTAGGAATGTTGAAGGTTGTGCCTAAAGACCTAATAGTTTGTATATTTAAGAACGACAATTTAATGTTGTTCTCAGTTATTAATAAAAATTATTATTTTTTCATAAATTTGCATATTCAATATTCGAACGTCAGTCAATCTTATCACACTAATTGGATTAATGTCGTAAACCCTTAGTTATTAATATGAACACTTGGACAAGTATGTGAGACATACACGTGGATCTAGCTTCAAGTTTATAACCTAAATTGTCTATAGTATATGGACTAAAGCTAGGGTGTCTAAGTCATGGTATGTGACAAACCACTTTCCGATAATTTACGAGGAACTAGTTCCCTTAAAAAACAAATTGAAAGTTAATTTATGTCACATTTGAGATTCAAACAAAGGTCTCTTCTTATTTATGTCACATTTGAGATTCGAACTTGTCTTACCAACTCAACTAACAATAGTTTACTAAGAATCAAAGATTAACTATTTATAAAATAGGAAATTGGAGGACCATTTTGCAAATAAGCAGAACTTGAGCCCTAGTTTTTCCATTACTTCTTTAACCTCTCCCCTCTCATTTGCCCATTCTTTTTCTGCGATTCCAGCTCGCGAGCAGCCCTTGGCTTCTCCCTCTCGCGATCTCTCTCTCCTTCGTCTTATCCCTCTCTCGCGGCTCCCTCTCGCGACATCTCTCTCTGTCGCCTCTCGCGACATCTCTCTCTGTCGCCTCTCTCTCCTTCGTGTTCTCCCTCTCTCGCGGTTGCCTCTCCTTCTCTCTCTCTCTCTCTCTCTCTCGCACGCTGAAGCTTCCTACTCCGTGTAGCTTCCTCCGAGCAGCGTCAGTCCCAGGTAAGATCGGATTTCCAGTCGAGTTCCTGCAACTACGTTAGTTCTTCACAATCTTGGATCTATCCGAAAGGCTTGATCATTGAGGTGGTGTAATTCCTTTCTTCGCTTGCAAGGTTGTTCGAAGTGTGTGTAGCCTAGCAAGGTGAGTACAACTTGACATTTGGATTTTTGACCCTTGTGTTGCTGAGTTAGTTCTTAATGTTTTAGGGAGAATTTTGGCATTGTGAGGGTTTTGTCGTTTACTGTTTAAGGTTGTGTATGGTAGTGATGTTTTAGTTCCTGGCGTTTTCGTGGTAGCCAAGCTTTCTCAGTTGTTTGTATGTGATGAGGCTAGTTCGTGAAGTTGTTGGTTCGGCTCCGATCGTGGTTGAGCTTGGTTCTAGTCTCAAGTGTTTGGGTTGAAATGCCACGTACGACCTTGAGCTGGAGTTTCACATAGCCGTCTACCACCCTGGTTGGTTATAAGTATAGCAAATGCGCGTTAAGTAAGTGAGCTTGGATACCTTCGTGTTCCTTTTAGTCTGGATTGTTTTATTGCATTCTTGACTGCTTAAACATATCCTATTGTTAATCGTAGGTTCAGGGCTTAGCTAGAACCCTTGTTTTGGCTAAAATGCTAGTAGTATCTCGTTCTAAGTAACCTATAAGTAAGTGACCCTAACAGGTGCATAAGCTAGTTTTGATATTCTTGCTAGGTTGGTTGTTTATCGTGTTGTTACAACCTTGTTGCTCGTTATCTATTTATTAAATTGAAAGCATGTAGTCTATGATTTGGTAGGTTAGAATATAGATTATATGTTGTTTGTTGCTCGTTATTTCGTTATTGAATTTGAAATCATGTGGTATGTGATCTGGTAGGCTAGAATGTTGATTATATGTTGTTGTTGTTCATAATTACTTCATCAATAATGTGCGGAAAGACTTTAGGAAAGTGATGCATGACTTCTTCGTAATTTTCTTGTTCAAAAATTGGTTGTTGCTTACTCAAGTCACTTTCCTTGATAGAGTGAGCGTGTTGGCCATGCGATCTAGGCACAACTCCTCCCCATCATAGGGTGGATGCAATAGACCATAGAGCCTATTGTTTACATGACACGACAGGGGACGACCCATAGGGGTGTAGGGTTGGACGCAACCAACGTTCCCTGACGGATAGAAGTTAATGTTGTAAGAGGCTTCGCACTTTATTAGGGCGATGATCGCTATATCAACCCGAAGTGTGGTGAGACTGACCATACGGTCACTAGTCTGCACTCAGGAACTTAGCATCAGCTGGGAACCTGGTCGTCCATACATATAACCTAATTGAGTGATCTAGGTATGCATAGGGTGCGATAGTTGGAATCAAGCATCAGTCAGATATCCCTTATCGCTTGAGTTGGAGCGACAACTTGCTAGACAGTGAGTAGCCGAATTTGCTAAGGCATAAATGGTCGTGCTAGTAGGTTGGATTTCCCTCGGCTCGGTGCCATGTGTGGTAACTGATGTGTTCAGGTTGACCCCACCATGTCGGAGGGACTCAGGATAGCCTAGGCGACTTCAGTGGATAGCCCTTACGTCTAGGTGCTCTGCCATATCCGGGAGTGTTCAGGTAATTGCTTTTCGGGTTTCATGTCATTTGCCAGTGAGACTCCTCCATGGTTATTGTCAATGACCATTGGGCTCAACGATGCTTGTTCTTGAGATTAGGGACTCGTTCCCTTTCGTTTGTGCACATTATTCAGGACTTATATTCATGTTTTCTTTGCTTCTATAGGTTGTGTGCACCCCGTGCGGGATTACTTACTGAATTGTCATAGACTCACCCTTCATTTTATGTTGGGCTGTGGATTCAAACCATAGTTCCAGGTACGCACCAGGATGGATGACCGATTGCTTAGGATGCACAAAAGGGGGACGCGTCTATTGCGTCTAGTCTTGTATGCCGTTTTTATAGTATTATTTCATTTATTCCTATACAAAATGTTGTAATAACTTAGCATTGATTTATTTGGCTATGAAACTGAGATCTCGAGATCCATGTTTTTTTAACTATTTAATCGTTTGGACAGTAGTTTGGAAAATGATTTGATTCAACTTGCAGGGTCGTTTAAAATGTTTTTCGAAATATCTTGGTTATGTTATACAGTTTTTTTGGAGGATTGAGTTTTCCCTATTTTAGGGGAGACTCTGCCGAAATTTTGTTTAAAATTTTCATGCATTAGTAACATCCATGGTATAACTGTACGATTATGTATCGGGTTGTTACATGGAAACACTGTGGGTGCGGCTCGTTGTGCAATTGTTTCGAAAACAACCTAATCTTGGTTGTTCATGTGGAGACATGTGAGTGGAGGTGCCTATGCAAAAAGAAGATTGTGCATATGACTGGACTTGAAGTTTTATGATCGAGATAGTAATTCTATTATAGACTCGTATCAACTACTTTTCTAAGGATGATTGTATGTCGATGTGATCTTAATCTTGAGTGGGTTGCGAACTCCTGCTTTATGAAAGCGTCATTTGATGTGCATGGGTTAGACCAATCAAAGGGAAGAGATACACCTATTTGATGTTCTTGGAGTTCTAGATCTACAATGACAAAACCCCTCTTCTTGAAGCTTCTTTGCTCCAAGCACGAAGCACTTAAAGGGATGCAAGAACATAATGGGGAATCTCCTATGATGCGTTGTGAGGAAATGTTGCCTAGGGAAACCGAGAACCCCTTTTTCCTTCTCTTCGGCTGCTGCTCGGGTGAGAAAGAGAGATGCAATTCCCCCATTTTTTCCTTCTCTTCGGATGCTGCTTTGGTGAGAAAAAGAGATGCATTTCTTCCTTTTTTTTTTTTCTGTTTTTTTTCCTTCTCTTTCCACTAGGTTGAAATGCTGACACTAACCTCTTCTTCCCATCTTTTTTTTTTCTCACAAACAACCTTGCCTTCTTAGTAATTTATTTTTTCTTCGAAACACTAAACACAATTAGTATATCAAAAGGTATCAAATCTTGGGTAAATGAGGATGCTAATGGCACATATTTATATTAATCCAAATGAGAGAAAATGAGATTAATGAGATACTTTTAATTGCTGGTTAGTTAGTTTGATAAGTAATCAACTAATTCAAGTGGTTACCAACTAATCGCTTATTAGCTTTTAGTCTAAACTAATTAATTAGAAACTATGTATTTACCTAAATGATAAATGATGCATAAATATTGTTTAATTAAATCAAATACCTAACTAAAGTCTAGGCCATTTATAAAACAACTTTCACCTTGCACCAGGTGAAATTTAAGCAAATATGGGGACAAAATACATGACTAGCGGTGCCCCATCTATTTTGTCAACCATCTATTGTTCGGATCATCTATCTAGCCAGTTATCTATTGTGTTGATCATCTACGATGTTAGTTATCTATTGTACCCCATTTATTATGGTCGACATCTATTGTAGAAAATCAAATTCTTAAAAACGTTATTGCTCATGTCTTGGGCCCCGTGATCATGAAATGTCTTCAATGATGTCATTATATTATGCCTTACATCTATTATTCTCGACATCTAAAATTATTTTATTTTAGAAAAAAAATGGTTAGATTTGCTTTTATGGAAAATCCTCTAACCTCTCAAACCTCAATCCTCCGACCTCAAACCACATTTTCTAGCCTCCAAATCTTATTTTTCACCTCTAACCTAAATTCCTTGTAACCTCTAAATATATATACATACAAAATTAACCTTCTTACTTTAACTAATTTCAACTTAAACTTTAATTCTAACTCTAAAATATGCATTACCTCCGTTTCAACCCTTAAAAACATTTAAATTAAAGTAGTGTATGCTAAACATTAAACATATGATTTAAACTATATAAAAACTAACACTTTTCAATAAAAATTTCGGCAGCATAACAACTGAATACTGTGATTCCCAAACCATGTTAACATGTATAGATTAATTCTAATATGTATCTTTAACTAATTCGGATCAACGCTATCACTAATGAGACTCTGTCTCTCTATAATCCGCTCTAATGTATAAGTACTATTGGTTTTTTGGTGATAATTAATTAAATTTTATTAAAATTAATTTATTTTAATTAATTATTATTTTGATGATAACAAACTTAAATTTTATTTATTTTTATTGAGTGTTATTAGTTAACAAAGTTTAGATCATAAAATTATTTTCAAAGAACTAAAAAGTTAGCAAACCCCATTCACCCCCTTTAGTGTTGCCTTTCTATCCTACAATTGGTATAAAAGCGGGTTGCTCTTATTTCTACTCAAAAATATTTTTTTTAAAAAGTATTTCAATGTATATCTGATTGTTTAAGTTTTACTTCTACCTTAGAAATCAAATCGGGTTGGTTATTTTTTTTGTCGAAAATATTTTTCAAACAGTGTATTATTTAATATTCATTGTTTGAGTTTCCACTCACTCAATTAGTGTTAGTATTTTTGAAAAATCATTTGAAAAGCTTAATTTCTAGAGCTATGAAAACTTTAAATATTATCTAAGATCGTTGGATTGATAAGCCTCCTTTATTTGATGGTAGAAATTTTACGCTTTGGAAAAATAGAAAGAAAACCTTTATGCTTGCTATTGATTTTAATATTTTATATGTCTGTGACCATGATTTATCTAAATTGCAATTGAACAACGAGTTACTTACTTTTAATGCCAAAGCCATAAATATTATATGTTGTGGTTTAGATAGAAATATATGCGATAGAATTTTTCATTTTGGTTTTGCATATAATATTTGGAATTTTCTTGATATTGTGTATAGTGTTAAAAGATCATCTTGTGCTACTAATGATTTCTTTGATGTGAAGGAGAATTATAATTCTCGAAATCAAGAAAATCTTTCTAAAGTAGAAAAGGAGAAATGCGCTAAATCTTCATTCTGCTTAACGGCTAACTCAAGTAACAACTCTGCTTATGAAAGAAATGAAAAACGATTGTCTCCAAGTATGTCCAACAATCAAAGAACTATAAAGCATTGTCAAGTGAAAATAAATCTTTGATAGATTAAAATGCATGTTTGAAAAATTGATCAAATAATGAATTATTAGATAGTGAGATTGATATTTGTAGTGATGATAAAAATGCATAAAATGATAAAATAATTTTTCTTGAAAAAGAGAACGAACATTTCAAATCTTTATTACATGAATTAAACATTGAATTGGTAATTTGAGAAATGAAAAAGAAGAAATTAATTTTTGTGCATTAAAATTAAAAGATGAAATTGCTAGCTTAATCATAAAATTATTGATTTAGAAACTAGAAATACATATGATAAATTTTCCTATATTGACAAAATTAAATTTCTTGAATGTGATAGTCGTGAGAAAAATAATCTTTTGCATATGCTTAAAGAAAAGAAAATACTTGCTACTAAAGAGCTTGAGATTGCAAAAGCATCTATTAAGAAAATGACTATTAACTCTCAAATATTTGATAAACCTATTGATATGAGTACGCATTCTCTTGATAAAAGTGGATTACGCTATGAGAATGAAAATTGTTCATCTAGTTATAATACAAGTATGATTAAAGCTTCTTCTAGTTGGTATAAGGATATTTTACCGAATGCTCTTAATCTTGTTAATTCTAAATTTGCGTCAAAGACTTAAAATGTGAAAAACATCCATGGAAATTCAACTTCGATGCATAGACAAGCTCATGCTAAGTCAAATTGTGCTCATAATGAAAAATTTAATCATAAGCATGAAAAAGATAGAAATTTACATGAAAATTCAAAATGTGTGCCTGTTCTTAGAAATTTTCAAAGTATGCATAGTACTGAATTTTTGTTAATCATAAAAATGCTACAAATATGAATATAAAATATATATTTATTCCTACGTGTCATTATTGTGGAGTTAAAGGTCATATTGGACCAAATTGCTTCAAATTGAAAAATGCTCAAAGAAATAATTAGTTGTTTGAGAAGAATAATATGCATAATCATTTTGTTAAAAACAAATGTTTGCATAATTGTTATTCATGTGGCAAAATTTTTCATAAATCCAATAATTGTCATTTGCCAAAATTGAATGTTACAAATATTGGAACTAAATTAAAATGAGTTCTAAAATCCATTCTTATTAACAATGAAGGACCCAAGAAGTGGGTACGGAAATCCTTGATTGAGCTTAGAAAGATTTTATTGAGGAATCTCCTTGCTACGAATCTACTGAAGGAGAATCTTTGGTTTAGAGTTTAGAGGCTGAGTCTTGCCCCCAACCCTATGAGTATGAGTCGAGCTTTCTTCAAACGTTGTGTCAGCATCTCCGAACCTTGGCGAGGAATCTTTCCTATCTTGCTCAAGATCCTCTTAATCAATCCATTTGAAATGGAACTTCTAGCCACTGGGTCAACGTTAACTCCGCAAAGATTTTTGAGTTAGCTTATGCTTACCTGTAGTAAAGTCTTGGTACCAGTTACATACTCTGTAATTTCAAAAGTCAAATAGGTTGCTAGGAGTTCAAATTTGATTTATTCAAAGGGAGCGACACTTATGACTTTCTAGATTCCAACAAAGAAATTTTTGCATGTTTGGCAACTTCTTTATTTTTTAATAATTGAGATGAATATTCTATGATATCTTTTATAAGAAAATTATATATCTAGAATGTTTGAATTTGATTTCTTGAATCTAATGATTATTTGATTAAATATCTTGAGAAATTTATGAACATTTTTTGCATCTATATGTATGATTAAAGAGTTGTATGATTATCAATTATTTGTCTCAAATCTTGTGATCAATTATTTTCAAATTTATCCATAATTTTATTACCTTGTTAAAATGATTGATACCATGAGAAATGATTTGAATATATTCTTGGTAACTAGTATTCTTGGAATCTATTTAGCTATAATTTCTGGAATTTTGGTTGATTGAAATTGTACGCTTTTTGGTCATGAATTATATTTTAAAGATTATTTTTAAATATATTTTAAGTATATGAAGTTTAATGTTGATTCAAAATTAATTATTTATATTGCTTGTTCTAAGTGTTGAATTGATGTGTGCTTAAAGTTTTTTTTATACACAATAATTTTTGAACTATTTTTTATAGGGAAGGTAGTTTATGAAATTGATTTATATTCTTCATTTTTTGTTAGCATTTTGAATAAAATTGGTGTTTATATTATTTTAATGCTACCAAAATTGTCATTGAGATATAATAACTTTGTTAAGTAATGTTATTGTTTGAAAGAATGATTTATTCTTTATTACTAATTTGTGATAAATTGTCTTGTAATTAATTTCCTTGATGTATCTTTAATAGATATTATTGATGCCGAAAAATGGCCAACGAATATCCACAGTACAATATGTATTACCGATAACGAGAAGCCTGCAAAAAAAGAACAATTTTTGGACACACCGGTGTGGTGTAAGTCACAGGGCCTTCGTTGCCTAAGTTAGTAAGAGTTTATGAGAGAAATTTAGAGGTCTTTTAGAACTCTAAACGGCTTAAGAATACTTAGCGTAGTTTTGCTTAGAATTCGCCCCCTTTGAAATGGAGAATGATCTGACTTCTTATAGCAGTTGGTTTCATAACCGCTGCAACTCACTTATGGGCGGCTTAGTGGTCGGCTATTGGAAACGTCCGTCATTTAGCCGGAAATGAATACTGGAGCAAGTCGTGACCGTTACACTTTAGAGGTGTAACGACTTTGACTTAGTAGTTACTTAGACTCGGTCAACCTTCGCATGTCCTCACTTTTACATCTGACCCCTTAGGGGTGCAACCCTCTCGTTGTAACCTTAGGACGCTACAGGGGTGCAACGTCTCCAAGCGTTACTTAAACTTGGTTGACTCGTCTATATAGAGTCCTAATCTCTATGACCAACCAACTCGGACTTGCCCACTCGACCGATCTCTTAAGACGTCGGCTTCGGACTCGGTCAGTCGTTACGAGTCCTCACCTCCACGACCAACCCACTCGAGCTGGCCAACTCGTTGTAACTTGGGACACCGCGAGGTGCAGCGTCTTCATGCGTTACCTGGACTCAGTTGACTCTTGGGGGAGAGTGCTAACCTTCACAACCAACCCACTCGGGCTGGCTTACTCGATGTAACCCTAGGATGCCACGGGGTGCAGCGTCCCCAAAGGTTATTTTTCTTTATAACATTACCCCCACTATTCATTTTCCGAGCTTCAAGAATCGTCAAATTTTAAGGAGTAGTTAGCCATTTTCTTTTTCCAACTTTTCGAGATGTTAAAGAGTCATCTCTTTATGCTTTATGGAAGAATCACTCTTGAATTTTACTTAGTTCATATTCTTTTTATGAACATCTTTTCTTAAATAATAATAAAAAAACTTTTTAAGGTTACGGAAAATATTTGTTTTAAGAATAATCATATTGAAAATGCCATATTCTTATTTCTAAGAATTTATTTTCCGAGATAATATTTATATTCAAAGAAAAAATCAACTTCTCTTTTGAGGAAAATATTTATCTTTACAGATTTTCTATAACTTAGCTTTTCAATGACTTCACCTTCTTTTTTTAACATATTTGGCTGAAAATTCCCTTTTAGTGGGCAAGAATTTTCAATTTTTCCAAAGTGCGGGAAGAGACTCGCTTTGCCTTTTGGATTTTTGGAAAGTATCCACCGTCATTATCCTTTTTGGTAAGTACCCTCCTTTTTCCGACTTTATGCTAGTGAGTAGGTGTGTTTTCAAAAGTTTTACCTCTTACTTAGGCATTTTTTTCGATTTTTCACCTCCCATGCATGTACGTCAGAATTATAGGATTATTTAGGCTCTTTTTGACAAAGACTTGCCCATTAGAGTACTCCTTCAACTTTGGTCTACTTAAGCACTTTTTACAAAAGTCTCGCTCGTCTAACCGGTTTTTGAAAATTTTAGGCTACTTAGGAAGTTTTTACAAAAGTGTTGCCCGTCTAACCGTTTTTTGAAATTGTTAGGCTACTTAGGCACTTTTTACAAAAGTCTCGCCCATTTTTTAGCGCCTTTCGAAACTCATGGGTTACTTAGGCTCTCTTTTTCAAAGACATTCCTTATTCTAACCTCGCTATTAGAAGATATTTCATTAACTTTGCTCTAATGGATCCTTTATCTGATTCTGAGATCGAGTCCCACCACCTTCGTGCTTCCTCTTCTCTTAAGAAGACTCGGCGAAAAGATCTGGGCAGTAGGATCGAGAACTCAGTTGGTCGCGTTCGTTCTAACTCAAAAAACTTAGATCTCCTTAGGATCCAGTACAGATTCCTTTCGAGATTACCCTTCGGCTCCCGCTGCCTCAGAGATGTACAACCGGCCTCCTCCGGGCGAGGTGGCACTTTACACCACCATGTTCGAAAGAGGGGTTCAAATGTCCCTTATACCTTATATTCAAGAGTGCTTAGGTATTGTCTGGTTGGCTCCAGCACGGTTGGCTCCCAATGCTTGGAACGTCTTTTTTGGCGTTCATAGCCTCTGGGTCTACACCGGCTTCGAGGGTCCCTTCAGCGCCATAGACCTTTGTTCACTATACTACTTCTGCCAAGACCCCGATGATACAGTGGGCTGGTATCTCACTCCTATAAGCAATCTTTCTGCCTTTGTGGCATGCCCTAATTTTTAGAAGGTTTGGAAAGAATGGTGATTTTTCGCTGGAGAACCTTGGGCAGCTCCAGGTTTAAAGCTTCACTAGCAGTTCCCACCACCTTTGGAACATACGGTACATTTCTCTTCGCCTTTGCACATCAGATTTTGGCACTGTACTAACATTTTTAGTGTTGTTTCCAATGCACAAAAAGTTGAGTCCCCCCTCTCTAGTATTGATGTTCTACGAGGTTGTTATGACATACCCTTAGAAGGTGATCACTCGCAGCACGCAGTACTTAACCACTAACTCACTGGGCTTTACAACCTTTTTCTAGATTTAGCAATGCTGGCTGACTCGGATTTGGACTCACCCATCCCACAGGAGGGATCCACTCAAGGTATGCAGCTTGCTCATTTAAGTTCACATGCTTTGGATATTATAAATGTCGGTTAACGTTTTTTACCCATGTTCAGCTGCCACGGACTACGAGCCTTCGCTGAGGCGCACCTTTGATGCAGTGACTCGCCAGACTTCTCGCCCCCTCACTAGACCTCCCACCAACGACATGGTGGACTTTACTTCGGAGGGTTATCTCCTTCCACTTGGTGAAGATGAACACCTTCCTTTCTTGAGGTTCCAGAGGACTTAGTCATTGGGTCAGACTCGAAGTTTGACGGACCCAATCTTAGATTTGACCACGCCCATTCTCCTGCTCAGACTAGCTCTTACATGCCTCAGATGCCTTTATGCGGCCTTCCTCCTAGATTTGACTCTTATCTTCTGTCAGAGCCACAGCGACGTATTTTGGACTTGCATGAAGAGAAAACCTTAGCGTCCAATCTATGAAGTGAAATGGAATCTTCTTCGACTCCCTTTCTCCTAGGAGACGCCTCCTAGGTTTTAGAGGAAGGGACCCGTTTGATGCACGAGGTATAATAACTCAACTTTTTATAGCCATATGTTGATCTAAGTTTGTATGCTAACTTGCTACCTTGGTATTTGCAGGCCTTCATACTTTTTGTCTTAGCTTCTCGTCACCTTTCTGAGGACTTGCGTCACACCCGCTCTTCTTTGTCCTCTAACTCTGATATGATTTAGTCTGAGCTGGCAGAAACTCGTGAAGCTTAGCGTGTTGTCGAATCTGCCAAGACGGTCTATCCACGATCGCTCGCCTTCGCCGAGAGCTGGGTTCTATTAAAGGGAATCTAAAGAACGCCTCTTACTTGGCTAACCTCAAGAAGGGTCCTCCTGCCTTCGCAATTTTATAGAACAACGTTGGTAAGGCTACCATCGGTTGGTCATTGGACCGAGTTTAAGAAGAAGTTAGCTACAAAAATATCCTTCCCCTTTTTTGGTCTCTTTGTTCTAGCACTACAAAGAAAGATGTCGACCCTTCCTTGCCAGCCTTCAAATCAAGACTTTCAAGTGATCCAGCCCAGGCTGCTTGTTACGACTCTCGCATTTTCCAAGGCGTGCTTGAAAGGAGTCAGGCTCTTCCAGCTAGGACAGCTCATGCCCAAGCCGGACTCAATTGATAGACTTCCAGTAGGCGCAGCTCCGAGGGCCTCGATGACTATCTCTTTGTTGCTTTTATTTCTAAAACATTTACTTTGCTAACTTTATATTTCCTTTAGGTTGTAACCCGGAAAATTTTGAAATTTCAATGAATAATAGCTTTTGATTATTTCTCTATCTTGTTTACCCCCAAATTAAGTTTATGACAACATCCATATACTTAAATTAAGATAGCCTTTTGAAAGAAGGAGAAAGTAATACTTTTCTTTATTCATTAACAACTTGAATTACATTCTATTGAAAGTACTTTTTTAAGTGTTCAACATTCCAAGGATGGAGAATCTTATTCCCGTCGATGTGCTCGAGGTAGTAGGTGCCTGGGCGTGCCACTTTGGCGACGTGGTATGATCCTTCCCAATTTGGCCCCATGACTCCACTGTTCAGTTCTTTGGTGTTCGACAGCACCTTCCTCAACATTAGGTCGCAAACTCGAAAGCATTTTGCCTTTCCTCGAGAGTTGTAGTACTTGGCAATTTAGCTTTTGTACCGTGCCACCCTTATGTGGGTTGCGCCCTTCTTTGGATGGAAGCGAACCGCTGACACTTGTCATATGCCTGAGTGTACTATTTGGAGTCTTCCACCATGATTGGCCAAAAGTAACCTTGCCTGATTAAGTTCTTGGCCAAGGACCTTGCCCCTTCATGGTTGCCACATACGCCTTCGTTTACTTCATGCATCACATAGGTGGCCTCGCTAGGGTCTAAGCATCTAAGGAGAAGTAAAGAATACCCTATCTTTTACATCTTATCTTCTTGTACCACATACTTGGAAGCCTTGAACTTAAGTCGTTGGGCGTTCTTTTTGTCGTCTGGCAACTTCCCCTCCCTTAAGTATTCAAGGAAGGGGGTCATCCATGTTGCTGCCGACATCGGGGTTGCTTCTAATTTCGTGCAATAGCTCGATGCTTATGCTAGGCTTGCTTAAGATCTCTATTAGCACGATCCTTGCCACCTCAATTTTGTAGAGCCTGTCAACATTGCCAAGGCACCAGCGTTGACGTTTTAGGACCTAGGTACTTGTTGGATTCGTTTATCTACAGTTGCCGCCCCTTGGAGAGCTTCACGAAGATCTGGCTCCTTTTCAACAGTCTTTTATTTCAATCACCCCTACCACTCCCCTTAGGGCTGCGTGGTAGCAGTCCCCTGCTTTTCTTTTACTTGCCCCACCCCCATGGGAGTAGGAAACTTCATCACCTAGTGGTAGGTCGACGTGACCACCCTTAACCCATGTATCGTGGGTCTAGTTGTAGGTGGAGTTGTCATTCAACACCAAGAAAGTTACGAAGTAGAGGACTATGTTATCCTCTTTGCCAAAGGTTACCGAGAGCTTGACTGAACCTTTAGGAGTCAGAGTGCTCCAACGAAATCTAACTAGGGGTGTCGTATTCGGCTTGAGCACTTTTCTTCCCAGCTTCATGGCATCATAAGCGTTTAGCGATAGTACATCCACCGAACTACCCCCGTCAATAAGGACTCACCTAACGCGAATGTAGGAGACGGTCAAGGACACAACTAAGGCATCAATATGCAGTTGGTGTAGTGTTGCAACCTCAGCAGTAGTGAAGCCTAGTTGCTCATTCGCTGCTGCCATTAGTCCTACTTCCTCACCCCTTTAGCATGCCTCTGGCTTGTCTCACTTTCTCTTTTCGACTCCGATTCGACTCGCTTCCAGCCGGTCCTCCAATGATGGTTCTCATTTTTGGCGGCGGTGGTGGTCTTTTGCCTTCCCTTTTCATGCTAGGAGACTCGGAAGCCTTTCCACCCTCTTCCACGAACTTGTCCAATCGTCCTCTTTGAATGAGGGACTCTATGGACTCTTTTAGATTGTAGCAGTCTGAGGTAGCGTTGACATGATCCCAATTAAATAGTGAGTATTTGCCCTTATTTCTCATGGGGTGTATCTATCGAACCGGCTAAGTGGTACCCATTTTCGTTCGGTTTTCTCTTTTTTCACTGGGTATTCTTCCGCCGTTTGCTTTCGTGACTCTTTGTGGTCAGACTCGCGGCGACTTGTCAACTTCTCACGCTCCAGAATGGAGTCCTTTTCTTCCGTGCCTCTTCGGGAGTTGACCAGCTCCACTACACTTATGTACTTTTGTGCCTTACTTAGCAGCTTGACATAAGTGAGTGAAGCCTTTTTTCTTGACCACAATAACTTCTCATCCTTGAGTCTAGCTACAAGCGCTGTAAGAGTCGTACTATCGGCGTAACCTTTGACTTGCAGCACCTTGTTGTTGAAGCGTGTTATGTAGTCCCGAAGGGTCTCCTGGCGTCTTTGTCTCACGGCCAGTAGATGGATGACTAGCTTTTTCTGATCTCTCCAACCCAAGAATTGGGTAACGAAAGCTCTAGAAGGCTCATTGAATGAGGCAATATACTTGCGCTTTAGCTGCCTGAACGATCTTTTAGCAGGTCTCGTGAGCGTAAATTAGAACGTTCGGCACTTGATCACATCTTGGACTCCATGGAGTTCCATCTAAGCCCGATAGGAATCTAAGTGTTCTACATGATCTGTAGATTCGTCATATTTCTTGATCATCAGGAGCTTAAACTTCGTTGGGACAGACTTCTCCATGATTTAATCGATGAAAAGACGGTCGACCTGGTTGACTAGTTTGTCTAGGTCTTATCCGTCTTGGTCTTGCGTTCTCTTCATGCTCCTTAACTAATCTTGGAGAAGGAAAAGCTTAGCTAACCAAGGTTGATCCTCGGCTTCACTGTGTCCTGCCTCTCTTCGAGGTTCGTTGAGTACATCCTCGTGTGGCACTCCGCGGCTGGCTACTCCTTAATGACTACGTTTTGGAAGACTCTCCAGCTTTAGAACCAATAATCTCGTGAACCGAGTGCTCCCTTCTACGATCATTACCGCCCAGTAGAAGTCAGTCTACCGGTCTTTTGTGTCGGAAAGGAGCCATTCTTGGAACCTCTGTGGTTGGGGCTTTTTTGGTTGGGTCCCGAACGAAAGGTGGTCACTTTTCTGCCACAGGCTTTTTCTTGGTAGGTTCTCCCTAGCCGCCTCCTACGCTCCTAGATGGTTTCCAGCAACGGCTGCATGAGCCAAAGGAGGTTGTCGCAGTAATTTAACCAGGCAATTCAAACTCTCTGTCATTCCTTGCACTTGTTCCTCTAAAGTAGCAAACTTTGGATCCGCACACTCAAGTTCTTGCCTTGTTACTACACCTTTAAAATCCGAATGGATCTCGACATGAACATTATCATGTCCTCTAGAGGCGATTCTCCTTGGAGCGTGCTAAAAAACTTACTCTCCTTGGGCACGGTGGTGGTGGTGGTCGTTCTCAATGTTCGACATTTTTACAGAAAATGTGTAAGAACTAAGCTTCTTGGGTAGAACACTATCTCGTCCCCACAGACGCCGCCAACTATTGATGCCAAAAAATGGTCCACGGATATCCACAGTACAATTTGTATTACCGACGATGAGACGCATGCAAAAAAGAACAATTTTAGGACCCACTGGTGTGGTGTGATCCACAGGGCCTCTGATGCCTAAGTGAGTAAGAGTTTATGAGAGTAATTTAAAGGACTTTTAGTAGTTAGAACGGCTTAAGCATACTTAGCGTACTTTTGCTTAGGATTCGCCTCCATTTAAATGGAGAATGATCTGACTTCTTATAGCATTTAGTTTCATAATCGGTGCAGCTCACTTATGGGCAACTTAATGGTCGATTGTTTGAAGCGTCCGTCATTAAGCCGAAAATGAATGACGGCGTAACTCCTGACCCTTACCCTTTGGAGGTGTAATGACTTTGACACATGAGTTATTTAGACACGGTCAACCTTCGCAGGTCTTCACCTCCACAACTGATTAGGGGTGCAACCCTCCCATAGTAACCTTATAATGTTGTGGGGGTGCAACGTCTCCAAGTGTTACTTGAATTTGGTGGACTCATCCATAGGAGAGTCCTAACCTCCATGACCAACCCACTCGCCCTGGCCCACTCGATCGAACTCTTTAGAGGTCGACTATGGACTTGGTCAACCCTTATGGGTCCTCACCTCCATGGCTAATTCACTAGGGTTGGCCTACTCGTTGTAATTTGGGACGTCGCGGGGTGCAACGTCTCCATGCGTTACCTGGACTCGATCTATTATAGGGGGAGAGTCCTCATCACCATGACCAATCCACTTGGGCTGGCCTACCGATGTAACTCTAGGACGCTACAAGGTGCAACATCCTCAAACATTACTTAGACTCGATTGACTCGTGCACTAGAGAGTCCTAACCTCCACGACCAACCCACTGAGGCTTCCACTCGGCATAACTCATGGTCGTTATTACCAGATCCACTCGTTACTTTGTACTAGGTTGACTCGCCCGTAGAAGGTCTTGGCTTTCTTCTACCGAACCCGAGAGGGTCGAGGCTGTAAGGGAGCAACTGCTAGGGGGTCGAGACCTTCCTTGGCCGACCCCTAGGGGGTCGAGGCCTTCCTTGGTTGACCCTTAGAGGGCCAAGACTTTCTAGGCCGACCCTCAAGGGATCGGCATGGACTTGGCCAACCTTCTAGGGGGTTGTGGCCTCAATTTCGCCAACATTTGGGGGGTCGGCATGGACTTGGCCAATCTCCTAGAGGTTTCGAGTTTGTTTGGGCGACACTAGGGAATGCCGACCCACGGGGTCAGCATGGACTTGGTCGACCCCCTGAGGGTTGTGGCCTTCTTTTGGCCGACCCCTTAGAGGTTGTGACCTGCATTTGGCCGACCTCCAAGGGGTCGTCATGGACTTCGCCGTCCCCTGGGGGTTGTGATTTCCATTTGGTCGACCCTCGGGTGGGGTTCCAGCCTTGTCTAGTATTTCGGGATTTTGGCCTATAATAGATATCGACAATTCTTATCCTAAATCTCTAGTTATTAAATCGTATCTTTATATCTTATGACATCATTAGTTGAATGTGATTTTTATGAAAATTCTAAAATTCGTTTATTTTAATTGATTAATCCAACATGATATTATTTTCATTTTGAAATTTTATCACTCTTTTGATCTTATATGATTAACTTTTGGCTAAATATTTTTTAAAACTTGATTAAGGGTAGTGTTAACTTTATTTCAAAAGGGGGAGAAATTTGTAAAGAGTTTGTGAAGAGCTATTTTATGTTATTTTTCTTCTTATTCCTTTTTTATTGATTCCAAAGTGGGAGAGATAATAAGCATAATGAAAAAAATATTATTATTATGCATGTGTGTTGATTGTACTTCTTGACTCATATCATATATCACACATCACTTTGAATTCCTTTTTCTTGTATAGTTTGTCATCATCAATAAAGGGGAGATTATTGGCTTTTTGGCTATTATCTCAAATTAATTAATTTTAATTAATTATTTATTTAATATTTTGATGATAACAAACTTAAATTTTATTTACTTTATTTACTGTTTTTAGTTAACAAAGTTTAGATCATAAAATTATTTTTAAAGAACTAAAACGTTATTAAACCATATTCACGCCACTATAGTGTTGTCTTTTGATCCTACAAGTTCAATTAATCTTTTATCCGCAATCAATTCAATTAAACAATTAACTTCAATAATACATGAATAGCTAAAACTTTATGGTTAAATGAGTACCTATATAACTTGTCCACACAATTCTTACAATGTCAATATCTTCTTGCTTGTAGTTATTTAAGGTGTTGAACTACAAATATTGAGATAATTACTCAGTATATTCAAACAACTTTCTTCAATTATCCATTAGAAACAGACAAAACTCAGTATAGTCACATCATATGTTTTCCATAAGAACCTGAAAGTCAAATGATTAAATGTAATATATTGATAAAAAACATAATAAATAAATAATTATAAAATAAATTGTGTTAGTTACACAATGTATGTTAATATGACATAATAACTAATTTTATTCATCTTCATATACTGGATGAATGTAATTTTTTTAAGACACGAACAAGTTTGGAAGCGTAGGAATTTGTATTGTCTATTTTTGATCCATATTCCTTAGTGCATAACTATGCACTACTTTCAACATTGCGTGGGGCATTGTTCTGTATGATTGTTGTGAATGTTAAGACTTTGTCAAACTAACCTTCTTACCTTTATTTAATACAGAAGGTTGTGACAGATCCTTATTTGAATGATTCTTCTTCGAATGGTTAGGCTTAGAATGATGTGATAAAAATTATAATTATTAATTAGTATAATTATCCATGTGAGATAAAAACATATAATTCTAAACTACACATTTGTACTCTTTTGGGTGCAATTGAGGTTATCACCCACGTATGAGGCCATGCAACGAATGTGTTGATGGCTTGTTCGAGGAAGTGCAATTATTTGCTCAAAGGAATAGGCATGTCGAAATTTTCATTGCCATGTACAATCATATCAATATTACCCGCACATTGTATTTCCAAAGAGGCATGTCATGTATTTTGCTAAATGCACCTCTTGATTCATACATTGTGCTAGTGGCAACAATACTATCTATGGATTCAAGGGTATGATGGTATGTGGCCCTTTAAAAAAGACAAGAATTAATTACTTATATATTAATATATTTATACACTTAAACTAGATAATATATAAAATGTACCTCTCCTGAACCATTGATGGGCTCTTGGACTGGCCCTCTCACGTCCTCTCCGATGCCAACTTCGACATGAGAGATACGCCATTGGTAAATATTTTCGATGTCCGAGATACACCATGCTTCTATCTTTTGGTAAATAAATAGATGTTGTTTTGATTCCACAAATCGGACAAGTCATATACCATTTAACATTACACCCACACAGATTATCATATGTTGGAAAATCATTCATAATTAACAAAATAGCTTTCAATGTGAAACGATCTTGTCGATGTGCATCAAAACATTCGATTTCAATGTTCCATAGCAATTTTAGAACATCAACTAATGGAGCTAGTTAACATCTATGTCATTTCCAGGTTGTTTTAGTTTAGAGATTAGTGAATTTAACATCAATGTATTTGCAGAACTGTGGAGGTAAATTATATGTCACTAACATCACTTGCCAACAATTATATCTAGTACTTTGATCGCCATGGGGATTGACTCCATCGGTTGATAAGGCTAAATAAAGATTTCTCATTTCACTACTAAAATTTGGCCACTTTATGTCTATTTCATTCCACGATAGTGTGTCGGCTGGGTGTCGTATATATTGATCGACCTGATGACTAGATGCTTGCCACATAATAGCTTAGAAAATTCTTTACTATGAAACATTCTTTCAAATCTTGGAATGGGAGAGAAATATCACATTCCTTTTGCTGGAATCATTTTTATCTTGTCTTCTTTCACATTCTTCCTAACCTTCCATCTCGATTTCCACAAATAGGACATTGTTCGACATCAGTCAGTTATTCTCGATACAAACAACAATCATTAGTACATCAATGAATCTTTTCGTATTTCATTCCTAATGTACTTCATGTCCTTTTTGCATAATACATTGATGCCATAATTTCATTACGACTAGTCAATAAAATGTTTAACAATTTCAACAACTCTGGGAAGCTTTTATCGCTCCATCGAAACTTTGCTTTCAAATTATAAAGCTTAACCAATGCTGATATGTTGGTAAAATGTTTACAATTTTCGTATTATGTTTACAGTACTTGAGAGTTGTCCATAAAATAATCTCGTACAACCTCAAACTACATGATCATTGACATTGTCCTCTTCATCTTCAACTTAATTAGAAACATTTTTTTTTTTACTCCTTACAAAATCCCCATGCTAGTTCAACATGTTATAGCTTATATCAATATCATTAAAAAAAAAAAAAAAACTCTTTCTGCATTAAGATTTTGAGACTTGATATTCACGTATTACAAACATGGAGTACGAATAACATTCACTCCTTTCAAATGTCATAATGCATTTTCAATAAAAAGTTGAACTCCTAAATTATATTCGGTTGACATTCGGTCCTTAAACATCTACGAAATATCCATAACAACTTAATTAAAAACTACCTACAAATTCATCACTGTGAAATATTATCAATCAAACTTTTTCTTGAAAATAATAAATTAAACACGAAACAAAATGGTGCAAGAGAAATTAATAGTAATTCAAATAATTCAAATAAATTCTCATAAATAATCACACTACAATTTCACATCCAAACACCTCCTTTGAAAATGCTATCATCCCAAATTTCAACAATCCAAACTAAGATGAAACTCAAAGATTAAAAAACAAAAATGGAATATAAACTAATTTTCAAATCACAAGAATATTTCATTTTAGGACATGGAATCCCTCTTAAACTACTGCAACAAATATCCAGATCCTTATTATTCTATAGGAGGAGTAGACAATTCCAAATAAAAAGGTATGCATAAACTCATAAATGAGTTAAGAAAACAAAATGAAATATTGTTAGAGCAAACCTTATGGCCAAAGATGACCAAAGACAAAGATGGTCGACGTTAGATGAAATTCGAAGCTCAGAGTTTCTAAAGCTGAACGAATGAAGCAATGATGGAGCTCGTGGGTTTCAGAATAAGAGACAGGGTGGAAGGGGCCGAACATGCTGAAGAAAGCAGGTTCAAAGAGGCCGAAGCTGATGGAGCTCACAGTTTTGGACGGAGAAAATGAAAGGGAATCACGAGTTTCGATCAAACTGAGAAAAGAATGGGGGAAATTAGATGTTTTCTATAGAGAAATGTGAGAGTTTGCGGGTTTAAGACGAAGAAATAGGGGATTTTGTCAATTTTAGATGTAGAAAAGAGGGAGCTTGCAGGTTTCGGTCGACAGAGAAATGAAGGAATTTGCCTATTTTGGTCGATAGAGAAAAAAAAAGGAAGAAATGTCTAGCTCGCGAGCGGGAAAGGGAGAAAAGAAAAGGTAAATAGATGGCACAAATCATCATTGATAACATCTCTAACAAAATGATATCTAAGGTCTATATGTTTAGTTCGTTGACGATAAGAATGATTCTTTGATAAATGTAAAGCACATTGACTATCACAACTAATCATATTTATGTCATCTCTACGACTTAATTCCGATACTATTTCCTTAAGACAAAACCTTTTATTCCGATACTATTCCCTTAAGAAAAATAACCTTTTTACCCGCTTTATTTAAGACAACATATTCAAACTCAGTTGTAGACAAAGAAACTATAGATTGCCAATTAGATTTCAATAAATTGTACAATCAAGCAATTTAAACACAAAACTAGTCAAAGACCTACGTTTATCAATTTTCGTGGCATAATCTATATTACTGTAACCCATAATATCAATAGACTCATTTTCTTTGTCTCTACTATAACATATGCATAAAGTAGTATGACATGAAGATATCTCAAAATCCACTTTACAATATTCCAATGTTATTCACCCGAATTAGCAAGAAATCTACTAACAACACTAAGTGGATGTGCAAGATCGGGTCTAGTGCAAACCCAACTTTTATGAAACCAACATATCATCAACATATAGAACTAAGTAAATAATTATAGATTTGAAAACTTTATTCAAGTAAACACAAGTTTCATACTTACTTCTAGTGAAGTCGGTGGATATAACATATGAAAATAAAATCTTTTATACTATTGACGTGAAGATTGTTTAAGTCTATATAATGACCTTTTAATTAAACATACCTTCTTACTTTGTTTAGAAGCTTTAAAACCCAATGGTTGATTCATGTATATTGTTTTCTCAAGCTTTCCATGTAAGCAGGAAGTTTTGACATCCATTAGCTCTAATTAAAAATTGAAGTGTGCAACAAAGGCAAACGAAATTCTAATAGAGGTATGTCTAACAACATGAGAGAAAAAATCATTATAGTGTATACCTTATGTTTAAGTAAAACCTCTAGCTACTAATCTAGCCTTAGATCTAGGCTTATTAATTTATAATGGATTTATAAATCCACTTACACCCAACCGTTATCACATTCAAAGGTTTGTTAACAAGAACTCATGTTTTGCTTTTTTATCAAAAAGTCATACTACTATTTCATATTCACCCATTTTTCTTTAAATGCACTATTACTGGCTTCATTATATAGCTTGTCGTGGTCATTGCCTCATACCAAAAAGTCAAAGGTAATTTGGACCATGACAACATACACCTCACCATTTCTATCAAAGTTCAATTCATTTTTTTGGCGCCCATTTTTTTTGGGTGTGCCAACAACAGTTAAATGTATAGCAATAACATTTGCTTCATAAAAAGTTTTAAAATCATGATTTCAAAATACTAAGTTATTCTCTGTTCTAATTCATTTAATTTTGAGACTAGTTTGAGTTTCAACATAATTAATGCATTCTAAAAATTTATTATAAGTATTGGGTTTGTTCTTTAAAAGATAAACTCATACTTTTCAAGAAAAATAAAAAATTATAGAAAAAAATACCCAGCCCCACTCTTAGAAGTTAAATTAGACAAACCCCACAAATCAGAATGCACATAATCCAATTTATCGTTACAAAATGTTCCACTTTTACCAAACATTACTTTTTTTTGAATTTTCAGAGATAAAATGGTCACATAAGTCTAGGTCATCGTTTTTAAGATTGGGAATAATTTGTTGTTTAATCAACTTCTTAATCCATTGCTCACTCATTTGTCCTAGATGTCTATGCCATATAGTTAATTTGCAATTGTCATTTTGACCTTATTATTGTTGAACTTTCTAATGCATAATGTGTATCTCTCAATAAGCCCTTCATCACTACACGAATGCCCTTCATCATTTTTAATATTCCTCCTAATTTTAATGTGTATGGAAGCTTGTCTAACATACTTTGAGAAATTAAGTTTCTTTTGATCTTAGGTACATACCTAACATCTTTAAGACACTTAATAATCTCATCATGAAGCTTTAGCCTGATTTTCCTTTGAACTTTTAACTCACAAGTTTGGTGATTTTCTAATATATGACTTTACCTTCAACACCAGTTTGAAAGTTACTAAGCTATTCCATATTAGGTGTTATGTGGAAAGAACAACTCGAAACTAGAATCCAAGCATTCTCATCACTAGAGGTGCTAGTCATTAGTGCTTTGTGATATTCTTCATTAATATTAACATAACTACTTTCTTCTTTCCCTTTACTCTCTCCATATTTGTTTCAAATGTTGGATCAAAATCTTCTAATGTGACATATTTTGTGGCAATTGTAGCATTTCTTGAATTATTACGAGGCCCCCTAGTGATGTACGTGACTTAGTGATGCAATTTTATATAGGTAATTATAATGCAGTTCTCATTGGCTAAGTCCTTAACATCACTTAGGCGTATGAAAATGTAAGTGTACACCATCAATTGTAATCAAGAAATAAATTTTCAAGTCATCTCCACATGGACTTATTATTTTAATGATTTCATATTATAATTGAGAATCATTAAGCAATCATATAAAATGTAGGTTGAGTTGATTTATAACAATAATGCAAAATACATACTAAATGCTGCAGACATTGTCTTCCGCCAAAAAACGTTAAAAATAGTAACTAATTATATTGAAACATTTATGAAAATAAAACTATATTTAGTTACAGCATAGTCAATAAAATCTACAATGATCATTAATTAGGAATGTTTTAGGGCTAGAAGAATAACTTGTGTTGCACATCAATGTCTTCGCTTAATGTACATCTTCTCTTAATGCTTCCCACGTTAAGGATGTGGTTTGCGTTCACTAATGGGATGGAAATGGAAGTCCTCCCTAATCATACTGAGCTCTATAGAAACCTAATAAGAACAGTAAGAGATCTCCATTCACCTATTTCTATAGAAACGAAGTGGAAAGCAAACAAGAAGCTAATCAACATACTTACCTTGTAAGTGATTACTTCTTCCCTTGCTCAAGCTAATCAATCAAGTTTTCTTCACTACAAACTTAAACATGCAACTATTTAATAGAAACAATGCGTACAACAATTAGGATGAGAAAGAGATCAATCCAAAACAGAGCAATAACTTCTTACATATAATGAATGCATTCGGCATACCCCTAAAACATAAAGTAGAGAACACAAATAGTAAAGAACATAAATAACATAATTATAACTTGCATTAAAAATAAAGATTCACTAAAGCAATAAATTAAATTCAAAACAATAAAGGCTGGATATAATTTAAAGTCAGAAAATGAAAAGAAGAAGAAATCTATTTCTTCAATGTCACTTAAAAGCAAATATGAGGACTTTATAGCAGCTATCTTGCAGCTCCTATTGTTAGAATAGTTGATCTCGATGCCCTCTACATTCACAATGTTCTCAACAACTGAAATAACTCCCTTTTTGATTATTTTAACATTCAGTCAAAACAATTAACTTCACACTGACTTAAAAATTCGAAATTGAATCTGTTGGTTGATGGTTCTTTTTATAAGACAATGAGACCTTTGATTTTCACCCATTTCAACCTTTTTAGCATCAAGTTTGAGACATCTTCTCTTGCTACCACAAATCCTTACTTAGGCAAGCAGCAATGAATTTTGGCCGTTCATCATCCTTTAGTCATTAATAGGGATGCACTGTCTTTGCCAAAGTCAAACATACGCACTTCTACGTCAATAAAGGAATGCGGTCAGGGTCAACAACATTCTTATAAAATTGATGCCATCGGCTTCAATTTTCTTGTGCTAACGTGAATGCTCATAATATTTATGAGTTTTCAATAACAAAATGAGAGAAAGATTACAAAACTATACCTTAAAAGTACAATTTCCACATATTTCGTATTTATCATGCATAATGTGACAAAGTAATGTATTTAGTCGAATTTCGAAATAAAAGCATGTAATTCTTATACTCTTAGCTTTAATAAATCAATAGAAAGTATGAAATTGAAGACAAAATAACTATTTAAATGGAGAGTTATCACCTAGATTTAGACCTATATTGGAAATTGTGGGTAAGAGCATGCAATTAACTCAATGGAAGCGTGTAGATAATTATCAAAAAAAATTAGAACTAATTAATCCACCTAGGAGTTGCATGTAGATTCATCGATGAATAATTAATCCAATTAATTATTCATCGATGAATCTACATGCAATACATGCAATTCCTAGGTGATTTATCGTTTTAAATAAAACATAAAAACTTATAGTGTATGACGCTTCTGAATAATTCTAGTGGGTCTTTATGTTGAGATGGTCACGAACAAATCATTTGAATCCTTCTTGATTTAATCCTCTAATCTTTCAGACTATGTATGCAGCGCTACACTGAGTGCCTGGTGGAAAGCTTCTTAGTGAAAAGAACCAGAGAAGAGTTTTCACATAGGAGAAAAAAGAAGACTTAGTTCTTAGACGATGTCTCTGTTTGAGAAATGAGTTACTCTAAATTGAGTAGGATCGAAATGAAGATCTCTCCGACATCCTATTTATAGTAAAAAAATGAATCTTCAAATTAGGAAAATATAATATCTTTAAATATTAAATAATAAAAGATATTATAATAAATCAAAGTTTTTCCGTTTCCAATTTAAAATAAGGAATTCCAACTTCAATCCCTCCGTGAAATCAATTTGCCATCCCCAAATATCAGGAGGGGTTATTTAATTTCACAAATCTATCCCATTTATTATTTATTATTTTTAATTGATATTTATTCAATAAATGCTAATTTTCTAATATATCCAATATATTATTAAATAAATCTCTAATATTAATATATCAAATATATTAATTTTCTACTTTAATAATTATTAATATAATTAATATGCCCAACATATTAATTAACATTCTCAATTTAATAATTATCCAATAATTATTAAACCAACTAATATGTCCAAAATATTAATTTATAATTCTCAAAATTAATAATATGTATCCAATAATTATTAACCCAATATGTCTAACATATTTATATATGAGAATTCTCCATAAATAACTATCCAATTTACAAAATTCACCCAATAAATTAATTTTTCCTCTTTAATATTTATCCAATTAATATATTCAATATATGAATTAATTATGTTTAACAATTAAACAACACTCCTATTAATTATGTTATGCCCAATTAATCCAAGAATTTAAACTCTTCAAATTTATTATCTAATTAAATAATGTACTAGCAATTATGAGCTAACTTGGGGACCAGTGGACCTATAGGTTGAAAGCTACAACGACGTAGGATGTAATCCCTCTTTGTTAAGATGAGGTTTATTCTACGAAGGACTCGTGTTGAATTCTTTGGCACTATAAAATCAGTTAAAGTCCACAGATATATAATCGATCATTTGTGATATGGTTCTTCACGAGTTTTTTCACAATTCATAGTAATCATTTATCAAAGAATGACTCTGGTTATCAAATGATTGAACAACCCTTTCATCCTAATCTCATCTACTGAAAAGGGGGCCGCTTTTCTTTCATTTTCTAAGAGCGGTCTGATCAAATATCAGTCGGAGACAATTTGGGCGGCTAGAGCTACCATTCATCCCGTAAAGTGAGTCTCGAAATCGTCCTCATAAACTTTAGTAAATGCTTTAGTTGCTGTTGCGGTTGGCTTGCTTTCAAAAAAAGTCATGGGGAGGTAGATTGACGAACAAGGAAGCCAGAAAATAGGTCTTTCAGTTGTTGTTTCGTGAATGGCTACCTTTTCGGTTGAAGTTCCCTGGGGCGAAAGCCTGGTCTTCCCCTCCAGCAGGTCGAACTACTGTGAGCGGTCTAAACTTCGACCCTGATTCCCACCGAACTCTTGGCTTAGCCCGGGTAGTTGTCTGGTCTGTCACTCATGAAAGCAAGAATTACCAAAATACGAAGTTCTATCCATGTGATTTCATCGTTCTCCTTGAGTTCCAATGATTTCTCTAATGAAAAAGTTGTCCTCTTGGGTCAATGAGAAGCAAAATTTCTTTGTTCATGCTCTAGAATCAGTTCTTAAGAAAACAACTCTACTTCTTTCTCAATATTATGAAAGGTGTGAATTTCTTCTTGTGACGTTGCATTCCAAACAACTCACTACGACAATTTGCAACGTTGGAAGCTTATTGATCCAACATTATTTGACAGGTCACACTCATGCACATCGATGAGCGCTTTCATAAAGCAGGAGTTTGCAACCCACTAAGGATAAATATCACATCGATATATGATCGTCTTTAGTGAAGTAGCTGATGTGAGTCTATAACGGTATAACTACCTCAGTCATAAATTTTTTTTGTTGTCTTATGCAAAAAAACTCTTTTTTTCATAGCCCCTGCTCCCCCCCCCCCCCCCCCCAACTCAAAAGTCTTCAATTGAACAACAAGGATCATGTGCTTTCAACTCTGTCAAAGCGAGTCTCACAAACCATGTTACCAATACTTAGGCCCCTTAGCCTTAGTTCATATATTGTAGACAATTTATGTTATAAACTGTTGGGAATTGTGGGGTAGAAGTATGCAATTAACGCAGTGAAAACGTGAAGGTATTTACAACATTTTAATATAATAATTAATCCAGTTAACTATTTATTGATTAAACTACGTGCAACCCCTAGGTAATTAATCGTTGTAGGAAAAAAAAAGTACTTACATTGTTTGATGGCTCTGAATAATTCTAGCGGATCTTTATCTTTAGAAGGTCATGAACAATCCTCTTGAAATCTTCTTGATTTAATCTTCTAATCTTCAAAGTTATGACTGCAACGCTGCACTGATGCCTAGTAGGAAGCTTCTTCCAGATAACCAGTTCTCTGAAGGTTTTTTTAATTTAAGAATTAGGTTGCTCTTAACTCCTTGGGTTTAGAATGAAGACCTAAAACACCTCCTATTTATAGTACATGAGTGAATAATTAAATTATGAAAACATAATATCTTTGAATATCTAATATTAAAAGATATTGGAAAAAATCAAAGATTTTCCCCTCCAAATTTCTAATGTGAAATTCGAATTTCATCTGTTCCTTAGAGGAACGTTTTTTTCTTCCTCAATTTATGGAAAGAAAATTTCGAATTTTGCCAATATATCCCATATATTTTTTAATTTAATTGATATGTATTAAATAAATGGCAATTCCATAATATATCCAATATATAAATAAATAACTTCCTACCATTAATATAATCAATATATTAATTTTTCACTTTAATAATTTTTGTAACTAATATTCTTAATTTAATAATTATCCAATAATAATTAACCAATTAATATGTCTAACAAATTAATTTATAATTCTCAGACTTAATAATAATTATCTAATAATTACCAAGTCAATATGTCTTACATAATTTATACCGAGAACACAATAATTATCTCATAATTATATAGAATTAATTTATCCAATAAATTGATATTTCCTCTTTAATATTTATCAAATTAATATTAAATTAATATATCCAATATATTAATCAATTAAGTCTAACTATTAAACTTAATAATTCTATTAATAATGCCCCCACATAATTAATCCTTGAATTTGAACATCTCAAATTCATTTTATTATGAAATAGTGTACCAGCAATTATGAGCTAACTTGGGGACTAGTGAACCTATAGGTTTAAAGCTAAAAACAAACCTCATATCTTATCCATTCGAGTTAACATAAGGCTTAATCTATTGTAGACATTCCATTCCTAGCTACTCACTATGGAAATCATCAATTTGGAAGGCTTATTAATCTAGTGTTGTTTGACTGGTCTCACCCATTCACATCAAATGACCCTTTTATAAAGCATGAGTTCACAACCTACTTAGGATTAAGATCATATCGACATACGGTCATCCTTAGTAAAGTAGTTGATACGATTCTATAATGAAATTACTAGCGCGATCATAAAACTTCTGGTTCTATCTAATTCAAAAGCTTCTTTTTGCATAGGCACCTATACTCACATATCTCCGCACGAACAATAAATCTGGTCATTTGCAACTCTTGCAAAGGTGAGGAAGTGGTGTAAAAATAAGTGTTTGTTTTTGTTTTTCCTTCGCTAATTTGTCTAATGATAAGCTCTTGACCTTACTACATTTCCCTTTATCTATAGCAAGATCTCCTAATAATTTACCTACAACATTGTTAGCACTAGTGATGCCCTCTGTATTTGCATTGCTACTAGCTTTTCTTTTTAACTCCACTCTTAACTTATCATTCGACTGTTTATCCTTCATTTCAATTGTCAACGTCTTTCTACATCTATGTTCAATGTATTAAACTTGCTCTCTCCCTCTCGTTTTACATGTTTAGTGGTGTAGGTAGTTTCTCAAATGGCCGACTTCTTAATTCTGATGCTAGCTGCCACACTTTTAATTCTATATTTTTCATTGTGATTTATTAGCTATTTATAGCAGCATCAATCTTGATGATATCCTCCTTGAACATAGCTTACAACGATGTTCCAATAACTAGTTTTAGAGGGTTGAACTTTTGGTTTATTTAGTTGTTGTTCTGAAAATTTTAATGGTGTTCATATCCTTCGTTTTTGTTTTCAAATGTGAAGGAATGGTTTACTTTTAGTTAATGTTGAGAATTATTTATTGCATTCCTTGGCTGTGACCTAGAGAACTCAGAATGATTTCGCCATCCAGGTGTATAATTATTAGGATATGAATAAGAATTTAGAGGTTGTTTGAAGGTATTTCTAGCTTACATATACATTCTGACGCGACCGACATCGGGGGGTCGGCAATGGCGTGGTTGACCCCTCGGGGGTCGACATCGGCTTGGTTGGCCTTTGGTGGATCGCAACCTCTTCCGAGTAATCCGAGATATTTTAGCCTACAACATTACCCTCACTCTTCTTTTTCGAACTTACTTTGTTGCCGGAATTTGAAGAGTAGTTCGTTGTTAAGAACGTTCTCTTTTTTAGAGACTAACCATTTTTAGGCATTTTCAAAATTTTGGCCAAGTAGCTTCTCCTTTCGGAGTTTCACCTCTCTTGGACATTTTTTTCGAAAATTGCGACTAAGTAGGCCCTCTTTTTAGAGTTTCACATTTTTAGGCATTCTTTTTTTTAGAAAGTTGGCCAAATAGACTCCCTTTGCAGGGACTCGCCACTTTTTGGTTTTTTCTAGCCAAGTAGGTTCTCTTTACAAAGACTCGCTACCCTATGGCTTTATTAGGCCAAGTAGGCTCCTTTTTCAGAGACTTGCCCACTAGAAAACTTCTTCGAACTTTAGACTACTTAGACACTTTTTACAAAAATCTTGCCTGTCTAATTACTTTTTGAAACTTTTAGGCTACTTAGGCTTCTTTTCCAAGGACTTGCCCATTTTCAAGTGCCTTTCGAAACTCACAAGTTATTTAGGCTCTCTTTTCAGAGACTTGCCTTTTTCTAACCTTGCCATTCGCACTTATCTCTTTACCTTTGCTCTTACGGATTCCTCATCTGATTATGAGACTCTATCCCACCGCCTTAGCCTTCTCTTTTCAAAAGAGGTTCGGCATAAGGCCTTGGTAGTCGTAGGTGCGTTTCAACATTTGGACAGTGTTCTTTAGAGTCCACAGCCTGCAGGGTACACTGACTTCAAATTCTCCTTTAGTGGTTTGGATCTCCTTCCCTTGCTTTTAAGAATCCCACCTATGGTATGGTGGACCTTACTTCATAGGACTGCCTGCTTCCTTGTAGTTTTTAGAGGGCAGGTCGTTATGCGCCTTGCTTCAACTTCTTGGTACCTTCGAGAGTATTTGCACCATACGCGCTCCTCTTGGTCGTCTAGCATCAATCAATTCTAGTGGGACTTGGCCCAAATCGCGAGGCTTAGGGTGTCATTTAGGTCACCTTGGATGACTTTCGGACTTCCGCTAAGGCGGTCCAATGTCTTGTTGCTTGAACTTACAAGAACGACTCATCTATCTCTACTTGGCTTTATCGTGAGTTTGGCTTCTGCTAAAGTGAAGCTATAAGATGCCTCACACTTAGTCAATTTAGTTGAAAGGCTCTCCTTCCTTTGTAACATTCGAGAACAACTTTGGCGCAGCTACTACCCGTTGGGCGCCAGACCAAATTAAAGAACGGGTTACCCATGGTACCCTTTTGTTTCTCTCCAAGTCTTTTTGCACCACAATTCTAGCAAAGGTCGTTGATCCTTCTTTTCCGGCTTTCGAGTCTGGACGTCGTAATGATCCAGTGTAGGTTGCTCATGATTTCTGCACCTTTTAAGGTGTGTCAGAGAATGTCATCCTGGTTCAGGCTCCTCCAGCTAGGACTGAATCTATTCCAATAGGACTCAGTAAGCCTAGTTCCAACAAGTGTAGCACTAGATGACTTTTTTCCTTTTTGATGTACTCGTTTTCATTATAGCCACACATTTATCTAAGTATGTAGGCTAACTTGTTACCTTTGTACTTGCAAGCCTTCATGCACTTTGCCTCGGCTTCCCCTCACTTTTCTAAGGACTTGCGTGACACCAGCCTTCATGCGTTATTTTGGAGAACAACGCCGGTGAGGCTGCCATCGGCTGGGCACTGGACCGAATTGATGAGGGAGTTAGCTATGGCAACCTCCTTCCCCAGTTTTGATCTCTTTGTTCGAGCACTACCGAAAAAGTCAGCGACCTTTCCTTGGCAGCCTTCAAATCCGAACTTTTAAGTGATCCAGTCCAAGCCGCTTGCTACGACACTCGCCTCTACTAAGGCATGCCTGAAATAAATCAGGCCCTTCCAGCTAGGACAACTTCTTCCTAAGCCAAACTCTACCGACCAAACCTTCTATAGGCACAGCTCTAGGGTGCCTTGATGACTTTTTCGTTACTTTCCTTTTACTTGAAGCATTTTACTTTGCAGTCTTTAATTCTTGCTTCTAGGTTGTAACCTAGAAAATTTTTGACTTTGAATGAATAAAGAGCTTTTTATTCTTTCTCTATCTTGCTTACCCCCAATTTAAGTTTATGACAATAGAATCAATATATCTAAATTAAGACAACTTTTTGAAAGAATGAGAAAATAACACTTTATTCATTAACAACATGATTTACATTTTATTGAACGTACTTTTTCAAGTATTATGCATTCCAAGGATGAAAGATCTTATTCTTGTCCATGTCCTCGAGGTAGCAAGTGCTTGGGTGTGCCACTTAGAAAACTTGGTATGGTCCTTCCCAATTTGGCCCCAGGACTCCATTGTTGAGTACCTTGGTGTTTGGCATCACCCTCTCAACACTAAGTCGCTAACTTGGAAGCATTTTTCCTTGACTCGGGAGTTGTAGTACTTGACAATTTGGCTTTTGTACCGCACCTGCATCCCTTCCTATCATCTGTCAACTTCCCCTCGCTTAAGTATTCAAGGAAAGAGGTCATGCACGTTGCAGGCGAGATTGGTGTTGCCTCGGTAATTTCATGTAGCAGCTTGCGCGGAGATGCTATACTTGTCTAGGATCTCTAACGGTACGATCTTGACCACCTTGGTTTCATAGGCGGCATCTAACTTTGCCTAAATATTGACATTGGCGCTTTTCGGTCCTAGATACTTGTTCAATTTGTACTTCTACAGGTGTTGATTGTAGGACAACCTCACCTAGCATTGGCCCTCTTTCAACAATCCTTTATCTCAGTGACTCCTACCATTCCCCTTATGGCTGCGTGGTAGCACTCCCTTGAGGATGACTGTTCTCCTCTAACCTGCCCCACCTCCATAGGAGTAGAGAACTTTATCACCTAGTGGTAAGTTGACGCGACTGCCCTTAGCCCATATATTGTGGGTTTTCCCAGTATTGCGTTGTTGGCGGAGTCATCATTCACCACCAAGAAATTGACAAAGTGTAGGACTATGTTGTCCCTTCGCCAAAAGTTACCGGGAGCTCGGCTGATCCTTCAGGGATGAAAGTGCTCACGTCAAACCCAATTAGGGGCGTCGAGTTCTGCTTGAGCCTTTCTCTTCCCAGCTTCATGGCGTCGTAAGCCTTTAGTGACAACACATCCGTCGAACTGCCTCCGTCGATAAGGATCCTTCTGACGTGGATGTTGGAATATGGTCAGGGACACCACTAAGGCGTCGTTCTGCAGCTGGTGCAGTGCTGCAGCCTCAACAGTAGTGAAGCAAAGTTACTCGTCTACTACTTCCATTATTCGCACTTTTTCACCCCTTAGCTCACCTCTGGCTTGTCTCACCTTTTCCTTCCGACTCCGGTTGGACTCCCCTCCAGCTGGTCCTCCGACGATTGTTCTGATCTCTAACGGCAGTGGTGACTTTTCGCCTCCCTTTTTTTGCTAGGGGATTTGGACATTTTTCCACCCTTTTCCACATACTTGTCCAGTCGTCCTTTTCCAATGATGGACTCTATAGATTCCTTCAGGTCATTGTAGTCCAAGCTAGCTTGACTGTGATCCCTATGAAATAGGTAGTACTTGCCCCTTTTCGTTTTGTTGGATCATGCCTTAATCCGGCTTGACCATTTTATCTTCTCCTTATCTTGAATCTCCATCAAGATATGTTTTATGGCAACCGCTGTTGAAGTGTACTTCTCTAACCAGCTGGATGGTACCCCCCGTCATCCAGTCTTCTCTTTTTTCACTGGGCGCTCTTCCGCCCTTCTCTTTCTCGACTTTTTGTAGTCGGCCTCGTGGCGGCTAATTGACTTCTCACGTTCCGGAATGGAGCGCCTTCCTTCGGTGCCTCATTGGGAGTTGACAATCAACCATGCACTCATGTACTTTTGCGCTCTTGTTAGGAGCTTCACATAAGTGAATTGAGCCTTTTTCCCCAGCAACCAAAGGAACTTTTCTTCCTTGTGTCTGGCCATGACTGCTGCAAAAGCCGTGCTATCAAAGTACCCTTTGACTTGCAGCGCCTCGTTGTTGAAGCGGACAATGTACTCTCGATTGGTCTCATGACTCTTTTGCCTCACTGTTAGTAGATGGGTGACCTGTGAGTGTAAATGAAAATGCTCGGAGCTTGATCACATCTAAGACTCCATGGAGTTATATCCATGCTCAATAGGAATCAAGGTGCTCTAAAGGATCCGTAGATCCGTCATACCTCTTGATTGTAGGGAGCTTGAACTTTGTCGAGACGGACTCTTCCATGATTTCATCGGTGATAAGAGGGTCAACTTCGTCGACCAAACCATCCAAATCAAGTTCGTCCTAGTTCTGCGCCTTCTTCACGCTCCCCAACTAATCATGGAGAAGACGAAGCTGGGCCAGCGAAGGTTGATCCTCGGTTTCATCGTACCCTGTCTCTTTTCGCCATTGGTTCAGTACATCCCTGAGAGCCACTCCCAAGTCTGATCCAAACGTTCGGGCACTTGGAGTGTTCTGGGGATGTGGGGTGGATGACCCTCATGTGGTACTCCATGGCTGGCTACTTCTGACTCACTGCGTCCAGAAAAACTGCTCAGCTCCGAATCCGATCCTCTAGCGAACCAAATACTCCTTCCTTCGATCGTTACAGCGCAGTCAAAGTTGTTCGATCGGTCTTCAATATCGGGAATGAGCCTTTTTCGGCGTCTCCATGGCTGGGGCTTTTCCATTGGCAGGGTCACGAACCAACGGAGCTGACTTCTCCGCCGCAGCCTTTTTCTTGGTTCGTTGTCACCGAGCCGCCTCCTACGGTACCTGTTCGTTTCTAGCAACAGCTGTTTGAGCCAAAGGAGGTTAGCGAAGCAACTCCACCAAGCGAAGCAAACACTCCGACATTCTTTGCACTTCTCCGCACTTGCTCCTTAAGATCATAGTGGTTTTCGACATGAACAACATCATGTCCTCTAAAGGCAATCCTCCTCGGAGCCTGTTCTAAACATTTGACATTTTTACAGGAAAATGTGTTTAGAATTTGGCTCGTTAGGTAGAACACTATATCGTCTCCAAAGATGGTGCCAACTGTTGCTGCCAAAAAATGGTCAACGGATATCCACAGTAATATTTGTTTAACTGAGGATGAAAAAGCCTACAAAAAAGCAAAAATTAGGACACACCGGTATGGTGTCAACCATAGGGCCTCTGATGCCTAAGTCAGTAAAAGAGTTTAGGAGGATAATCTAGAACTCATAATGGCGCAAGAATACTTAGCTCGATTTAGCATAAGACCTATCGTCCCTTGGAATGGAGAATGAACTGATTCTTATAGAAGTCGGTCTCGTAACCACTGCAGCTCACTTATGGGTGACTTAATGGCCGACCGTTAGAAACGTCCATCATTATACCGAGTATGAATATCGGCGTAACTCCTGACCCTTACCCTTTGGAGGTGTAATGACGTTGACTCTGGAGTTACTTAGACTCGGTCAACTCTTACGAGTCCTTAGCTTTATGGTCGACCCTTTAGGGGCCGGCCCTCTCGTTGTAATGCTAAGACGTTATAGGTGTGCAGCATCCTCAAACGCTACTTGAACTCAATCAACTCTTCACAAAGTCCTGACCTCCACGACCAAGCCATTCGAGCTAACCTATTTGTTGAAACGGGGGACACCACGGGGTGTAGCGCCTCCATACGTTACTTGGACTCGGTCGACTGTTCGGAGAGTTCTGACCTCCATGACCTATCTACTCGGGCTTACTTACTCATTGTAACAGGAGACGCAACGGGGTGCAGTTCCTCCATAAGTTACTTAGACTCAGTCAACTATTCAGAGAGTCCTGACCTCCACGGCTTTCACCTTAAGGGGTGTTCGCCTTCTTTTGCTAGACCCGGGAGGGTCGAGGCTGCAAGGGCGGATCCATAGGGGGTCGAGGCCTTCCTTGGATGACCTGTAAAGCAGTCAGACTTGCTTGGCCAACCCCTCAAGGGTCGATATGTACTCGGCCTACCCCTTGGTGTTCTGGCCTCCATTTTGCTGACTCCGAGGGGTCGGAAAATGGCGTGGCCGAACCCCGAGGGGTCGGTAATGTCTCGGCCGATCGGGATGTCGGCAATGGGCGTGGTGGACTCCAAGAGGGTCGACAATTAGCGTCGACCCCTGATGGGTCGACAATTGGCGTGGCCGACCAAAAGAACCGACACCAAACCAGCCAAACCGACAATTGGCGAGGCCGACCCAAAGAACCGACAATTGGCGTTGAAAAGCTCGTTTGGTGTCGGTCTGGAAAATTAGTGTCGGTCAGATCGACACCAAAAGAACCGACACCAAACCAGCCCAACCGACACTGATCATTACTGACACCAAAAGTACTATTAAAAAACCGGTCCAAATTACTTTTCGTGTCAGTCTGACCGACACTAAAAGGCTGACCGACACCAAAACCTTCGATTATATTGTTCAAAACTTCAGTTTCGAACTTATTTCTCCCTAATTTTCTTCTACTTTCTTCTTCATTACAACCTTATTTCTCCCTAATTTTCAGCGAAACCCCACTCCATTTTCAAACTTCTTCTTCTTCCCCAAAAACTTCAATACTTTTCTTCTTATTTTTCTCAGCTTTCTTTTCTCCTTTACCCGTGGCCAAAAATCTCTTTTCAAGCTTTCTTCTTCTTCTTCTTCTTCATTTTCAGGCTCTAGCTTCTCTTCCACCTACTACATTTTAAAGGTACTAATTTATTTGTTATTTATTTGTTATTTTTGCTATTTTTTTAGTTTGCTATAGTTTATTTATTCCATAACTTGAAAGCTTTGGAATAAAGGAAGTGTTTGTGTTGGTTTTGTGTGTTTCTTTTCAAAGCATCTTCACTCATTTTGCTTTATTATGTGTCTCAATCTCATTGCCTTTCAAATCTACTTTCTACTTTAAATACTTATATGCTCCCATACCACATTCTATATATATATATATATATATAGCCTTGGGTTCTAACCTACATTATGCATCCATCTTTGAATATCTATTTTATTTATTTGTTTGTTTGTGAGTTTAGTTCTATGTTTAAAGTAGTGTCTTAAAGTAAATACAGCCTTATAAAGTTGTGTTTGGATTTTTACCTTGTGTGTAGGTATTATTTTAGGTTGGATATGGATAAGTTGTGGACGCAAAAGGATCGAATATCACAAGAATATAGTTTAGGAGTTGAGAGTTTTATAGAAAATTCTTTACAACATTCCAAAGGGTTAAATGTTGTCTGTTTTCCATGTTTGAAATGTGTGAATGCCAAGTACCAAAATGTGAATGTAGTAAGAGAACATTTATTTGTAAATGGTATCGATCAAAATTATGACACGTGGACTTGGCATGGAGAATCTATATCAAAGAAAAGAAGCAATATTGAAAGTGACGTTCCAATCGATCAAATTATAGATGAGGATTTGGATGACCTAATACGTATGTTTGAGGCTGCACACGATTATTTTAACGACATATCGCCAATATTTGAGCAATCATTAGAGGATGCCAAGAAACCATTATACCTAAATTGAATAATTTTACTAAGATATCTGCATTGATTAAGCTCTATAATTTGAAATCAAATTTTGGATGGAGCGATAAGAGTTTCACAGAGTTTTTAGAACTATTGAACGTTCTACTGCCTTGTCCTAATAAACATCTGAAATGTACCTATTATGCGAAGAAGATTTTAAGTACATTAGAAATGAATTATGAAAGAATTCATGCCTGCATCAATGACTGTTGTTTGTATCGAAAAGAACTCGCTAATGCAGAATTCTGTAGTACATATGGAACATCAAGATGGAAAGTTCGGAAGAATGTGCATACACCGGGTAAAAATATTCCAGTCAAAGTCACGTGGTACTTCTATCCCATTCCAAGATTTGAACGAATGTTTTGAAGTAAAGAAACATCAAAATTATTGACGTGGCTTGCTACTGATCGGCAGGTCGATAGGAATATAAGACATCCAGCCGATACACTCTCATGGAAACAAATAGACGAAAGATGGCCCAAATTTAGTTTAGAATCAAGGAATCTTTGTCTAGCCTTATCAACACATGGTGTAAATCCACACGGAGACCAAAGTACTAGACATAGTTGTTTCCCACTGATGTTGGTTACTTACAATCTACCTCCATGGTTGGGCATGAAGCGTAAATACTTGATGTTTAATGCATTGATTTCTGGATCAAACAACCAGGAAATGTCATAGATGTCTATTAAGCACCATAAGTCGACGATTTGAAAATGCTATGGAATAGAGGTATTGAATGTTTTGATGCACACCGTCAACAACGTTTCACCTTGAAAGCTATTTTGTTGTGGACCATTAATGATTTTCCTGTATACGGTAATTTTTCTGGATATACTGTAAAATGGTTTCATGCATGTCTGATATATGGAGAGAAACATCATCGACTTATTTACCTAAGGGAAAGAAGATGGCATACCTTGGACATCGAAGATATCTACCTATTGAGCACCCATATAGACGATAAAAGAAAGCGTTTAATGGGGACAAGAATTCGGAGTAGCTCCTGAACCGTTAAGCGAAAAATATATTCTTGCATATCTAAATTCCATTAAATTAACTCATTGTAAAGGACGTAGAAAAGAGCAACATTCAAACACTTATTGGAAGAAGAAATCAATTTTTTTTTGAGATGGAGTATTGGAAAGATTTTCACGTGCGAGATTGTTTAGATGTCATGCACATCGAGAAGAATGTTTGTTCTAATATTATTGGAACCCTACTTGATATTCCTTGCAAAACAAAAGATGGGTTAAAAACACGTCAAAACCTAGTTGAATTGAATATCAAATCGAAGTTAGCCCCAACAATGGGAGATAAAAGAATATTCTTGCATCCAGCATGTTACACAGTAACAATAAATGATATATTGAGCGCGCGTAGAACATTATCTTAAATTAAAGTACCGGAAGGATATTCTTCAAACAAAAGTAAAGCAACGTCAATTAGTGATTGGAATCTTTACGGGTTAAAATCGCACGACCATCATGTTTTGATGCAATAACTACTACCTGTGCAATTCGTGGTATTTTGCCTAAACATGTTCGATACGCTATCATTCATCTATGCTTTTTCTTTAATGCTATATGTTCTAAGTCGATAGATTCAACTAAGTTGAAAGGATTGCAAGATGATGTAG